>PVJS01038179.1:0-19542 GCA_004027185.1 Glis glis
TTTTTTTTTTTTTTTGCGGTACCGGGGATTGAACCCAGGGGCGTTCTACCTCCGTGCTACACCCCCGGCCCTATTTTTTATACTTTATTTTGAAACCGGGTCTCATGAACTTGCGGAGGGCCACACTAAGTAGAGAGAGAGAGATTGAGTGAGAGAGAGACGGGGAGAGAGAGAGAGAGAGCTGAGGCTGGCTGTGAACCCTGATCCACTGGTCTCTGCCTCCCAAAGTACTGGGATTACAGGCGTGCGCCACCACGCCCGGCTCTTTTTTTTTTTTTATGGTACTGGAGATTGAACCCAGGGGCATTCTACCTCTGAGCTACACCCCCAGCCCTATTTTTTAGTTTTTATTTTGAAACAGGGTCTCACTAAGTTGCGGAGGGCCTCACTAAGTAGCTGAGGCTGGCCGCGAACCCGGATCCTCTGGTCTCAGCCTCCCAAGTACTGGGATTATAAGCATGCGCCACCACGCCCGGCTACTCTTTATTTTGAAACAGGGTCTAAGTTGCGGAGGGCCTTACGAGGCTGCTGATTATTCTTTATTTTGAAACAGGGTCTTGCTAAGTTGCAGAGGGCCTCGCTAAGTAGCTGAGGCTGGCCGGGAACCTGTGGTCCTCCTGTCTCAGCCTCCGAAGTACTGGGATTGTAAGCATGTACCACCATGCCCTACTTGTTTTTGATTTTTTTGGTACTGGAGATTGATCCCAGAGGCATTCAACCTCTGAGCTATGCCCCCCATCCCTATTTTATTTTTATATTTTTTTGGTACTGGGAATTGAACCCAGGGGCATTCTACCTCCGAGCTCCACCCCCAGCCCTATTTTTTATTCTTTATTTGGAAACAGGGTCTCACTAAGTTGCAGAGGGCCTCACTAAGTTGCTGAGGCTGGCTGCAAACCCGAATCCTCTGATCTCAGCCTCCCAAGTACTGGGATTACAAGTGTGAGCCACTACACCCGGCCCTATTTTATTTTTATTTTATTTTATTTCATTTTATTTTTTGCGGTACCGGGGATTGAACCCAGGGGCGTTCTACCTCCGCGCTACACCCCCGGCCCTATTTTTTTTATACTTTATTTTGAAACCAGGTCTCATGAAATTGCGGAGGGCCTCACTAAGTGGAGAGAGAGAGAGAGAGAGAGAGAGAGAGACGGTGGGGGGGAGAGAGAGAGAGAGAGAGAGAAAGAGCTGAGGCTGGCTGTGAACCCGGATCCTCCAGTCTCCACCTCCCAAAGTACTGGGATTACAAGTGTGTGCCACCATGCCCGGCACTTTATTTTTATTTTGAAACAGGGTCTTGTTAGGTTGATGAGAGTCTCATTATTTGCTGAGGCTGTCCTCTAACCAGCGATCTTCCTGTTTTAGCCTCCCAAGTACTGGGATTACAGGTGTGAGCCACCATGCCTGGCTAGAAAGTGTATTTTATATGATTAAGGAAGTGTTATCTAGGGAGGGGTCACACAACCAAGGTTTTATGAAACTTAAATTTGAACCTGGGTCTTCTGACCCTAAATTTCATGGCTCAGTTCCTGTAGGTTTTTCTGTATAATCTGAGGGCAGTTCAAGTTAATGAATCTGGGGCTGAGGATGTAGCTCAGTGGTAGAGTGTGTGGTTAGCATGTGTGAGGCCATTGGTTTGATCCCCAGTGTGTGCGTGGAAAGAGAGAAGGAAGAAAGAAAGAAAATAATGAGTCTAGGAGGGACATGTTATTTACTTGGTGGATCCTAACATTGCTAGGGGATTTCTAATGTGTTTTTTCCTCGGTGATCTGTGTAGGACCAAGATCAGGTCTGCCTGATAGGTTGGTTGCCTTGGTTATAGAGGAACGTAAATCAAGGACAAAATCACAGTAACCAATGGAGATCTTATCCACCGAATTTTATTATTTTGGGAGTGGTGCTGGGGATTGACTCCAGGGCCTCGTGCATGCTAAGCTCCACTGTACCAGCGAGTTCTACTCCCCAGCACACCACCCGCCTCCCTTCTGCCACTTTTTGTGGCTCTCAGGATTTAGTGAGGACATGTGAGGAAGAAGCTGCTGCTCTCCAGTGGGGAAAGGAGGATTCCTACCCAACTCTTGACTTCTCTGTTTCCTCCTTCAGCCAACAGTGAAGTATGAGCGACAGCCAGAGTACTTGGACGCCACAGGTGGAACCCTCCACCCCTACCAAATGGAGGGCCTGAACTGGTTGCGCTTCTCCTGGGCTCAGGGCACTGACACCATCTTGGCTGATGAGATGGGCCTTGGGAAAACCGTACAGACCGCAGTCTTCCTCTATTCCCTTTACAAGGAGGTGAGCAAGGCAGGGGCTGTTAACTTTTGGTGTGACTCTGTTGTGTTCAAAGTCTTGTATTCCGAGGAAGGAAAGGGAAGGAAAAACTGGTCCCCGACCTTGAAGAACTATGCTGAGGGGTAGTAAGACAGATATGTGTCTGTAGCGAAAGACTTGAGGGAGTAGAGCCATGGTAGGATTAGCTGTGAATGTGTGAGCATCAGTCCTGGGGAGTGAATGTGTTGAGTGAGGTCAGCAGAATTGTGGGTGGAGTTAGTAGGGAAAGACTTAATGGAGGAGGTAAGAGTTTCAGCTCTCTGTCCAGGTGGCCCATGGCTTTTTCATAGGTGAGGAGGTCAGGGCATGGGCAGCTTTGCTGAGGGAAAGGGGAGAGGCTGACACTGGGATGTGGCGTGGTGGTGTCCTTGGTCTGACTCTGCCTTTTCTCTTCTTTTAAGGGTCATTCCAAAGGCCCCTTCCTAGTGAGTGCCCCTCTTTCTACCATCATCAACTGGGAGCGGGAGTTTGAAATGTGGGCTCCAGATATGTATGTGGTAACCTACGTGGGTGACAAGGACAGCCGTGCCATCATCAGGGAGAATGAGTTCTCTTTTGAAGACAATGCCATTCGCGGTGGCAAGAAGGCATCCCGCATGAAGGTAATCTCAGTGGGCGGGAGTCCATCCTAGAGAGATGGTTGTTGCTTTGGGCTTCGTGTTTATCCCGGAGGAGTGCACCAGTAGTGACCAGGTTGCCTTTATGTGCAGAAAGAGGCTTCTGTGAAATTCCATGTGCTGCTGACATCTTACGAATTGATCACCATTGACATGGCTATCTTGGGTTCCATTGATTGGGCCTGCCTCATCGTGGATGAAGCCCATCGGCTGAAGAACAATCAGTCTAAGGTAAGGGGGCAGGGAAGGAGGTCACCCTCAGTTTTAGTCTTCTAGTAACATCTACTCATTAAGGGGAACCTAGGAGGAGAGAAAAAGGAAAAATGGTCTCTTCCTCTTTTCCCATGTGATAGCCCTTAGTGGCCAGGTCTTTAAAAAGGATGATGAAAGCTGGACGTGGTGGCCCATGTTTGTAATCCCAGCACTTGGGAGACTGAGACAGGAGGATCACAGGTTCGCGGCCAGCCTCAGCTACTTAGTGAGGCCCTCCGCGACTTAGTGAGACCCTGTTTCCAAATAAAGAATAAAAAATAGGGCCGGGGGTGTAGCTTGGAGGTAGAATGCCCCTGGGTTTAATCCCCAGTACTGCAAATAAATAAATAAAAAGAATGATAGCTAGAGTACATGCTTAGCATTTGTAAGGCTCTGAGTTTAATCCACAGCACCAAAAAACAGACAGACATAAGCTGGGTGTGGTGGCGCATGCTTGTAATCCCAGTACTTGGGAGGCTGAGACCAGAGGATCCGGGTTTGTGGTTAACCTCAGCTACTTAGTGAGGCCCTCCACAACTTAATGAGACGCTGTTTCAAAATAAAGAATAAAAAACAAATAGGGCTGGGGGTGTACCTCAGAGGTAGAATGTCCCTTGGTTCAATCCCCATTACCAAAAAAAACCAAAAACCAAAAAACAGTTGGGCATGGTGGTGCACGCTTGTAATCCCAGTACTTGGTAGGCTGAGACCGGAGTGTCTGGGTTCACGGCCAGCCTCAGCTACTTAGTGAGGCCCTCTGCAACTTAGTGAGACCCTGTTTCCAAATAAAGAATAAAAAAATAGGGTTGGGGGTATAGCTCAGAGGTAGAATGCCCCTGGGTTCAATACCCTGAACCGCAAAAACAAACAAACAAAAATGGACAGACATAAGGGTGGGAGTGTAGCTCAGTGGTAGAGCGTGTGCTCTGCATGTGCAAAGCCCTAGGTTCTACCCCTAGCACTAAGAATAAGGAAGGAAAGAAAGAAAGCGAGCAAGCAAGCAAGCAAGCAAGCATGCAAGCATGATGGTGGGCAGGAGGCTTAACTACTGGGCGGCAGAACAGCTTGGAATTCTGCAGATAGAATAAAACCTTTGTTCAATCAAGTTTCACCTCTCCATCTGCTTCGCCAGTTCTTCCGAGTCTTGAATGGTTACTCACTCCAGCACAAGCTGTTGCTGACTGGGACTCCGTTACAGAACAATCTCGAGGAGTTGTTTCACCTGCTCAACTTTCTCACCCCGGAGAGGTTCCAGTGAGTGCGTCTTTATTCATAATCACCTCACAACTCTGCTTCACGTTCTTCTTGTTGCCCCTGTCCTGTCTCACTTTCCTTTCTTTCTTCCTCTCCAACAACTTTCCCCCTTTTCTTTCTGAAGCAATTTGGAAGGATTCTTGGAGGAGTTTGCTGACATTGCCAAAGAGGACCAGATTAAAAAACTGCATGATATGCTGGGGCCTCACATGTTGCGGCGGCTCAAAGCTGATGTGTTCAAGAATATGCCATCCAAGACAGAGCTGATTGTGCGTGTGGAGCTAAGCCCGATGCAGAAGTGAGTTGGGTGGGGCAGAAGCATCGACTCCATTTTGTAAGTTAGACATCTGCCAGTCTGCAAAGTGTTTCTCCTCCCTCCTCCCCTCAGCGTCAAGGCATCTGGTGACAGGAGCGAGCAGGGCCTGCCTGGAGAAACCCGATGCCAGGGTGCGGGAGCGCGCAGTTCTTAGTTATACCTTATTTAACATGATGATGGCAGTGCTGGTGCTTGATAGGTTTCCTTAGCCCCACAGTGAGATGTGTGGGGAAGCTCTCGGGCTGCAGGATTAGTCAGTTAAAGGCTCTTGAGTCTGACCTATCTTTCTCTGTTGCACATGTAGGAAGTACTATAAGTACATCCTCACTCGGAATTTTGAAGCCCTGAATGCTCGAGGTGGTGGCAACCAAGTCTCCTTGCTAAATGTGGTGATGGATCTTAAGAAGTGCTGCAACCACCCATACCTCTTCCCCGTTGCAGCAATGGTATGTCGAGCCGCCTATGATCCTCCCTGGATTGGAGCTCCTCCCTGTGAGCTTTCTTTCAATATTGTCTTCTTTGCTTCTGTCCTCAGGAAGCCCCTAAGATGCCGAATGGCATGTATGATGGCAGTGCCCTAATCAGAGCATCTGGGAAACTATTGCTGCTGCAGAAAATGCTTAAGAACCTTAAGGAGGGTGGGCATCGAGTGCTCATCTTCTCTCAGGTACTGTGTGAGCTGAGCTGCCAGCTATAGGGGACAGTAGAAAACAGCCCTCAGTAGCGTGAGGGAAGGGGTTATCGCCTGACTCCTCCATAATCAAGCTGCTCCTTTTACAGATGACCAAGATGCTGGACCTGCTAGAGGATTTCTTGGAACATGAAGGTTATAAATATGAACGTATTGATGGTGGAATCACTGGGAACATGCGTCAAGAGGCCATTGACCGCTTCAATGGTAAGAGAGGAGGAGAGGCTTAATTCCAGGCATCCTGAGTCACTTGTATCTTTTGACTAATTTCCTGTTCTTTTTTTTTTTGGTGGTGGTATGGGGATTGAACCCAGGGGCATTCTACCTCTGAGCTACATCCCTAGCCCTATTTTTATTCTTTATTTTGAAACAGAGTCTCACTAAGTTGCAGAGAACCTCACTAAAAGTGGTTGAGGCTGACTGCGAACCTGTGATTCTCCTGTCTCAATCCTCCCAAGTACTGGGATTACAAGTGTGCGCTACCATGCCCGGCTTTTACCTTTTTTTTTCCCAGTACTGGGGATTGAACCCAAGGGCATTCTACCTCTGGGCTACATCCTCAGCCCTATTTTTTATTCTTTATTTGGAAACAGGGTCTCACTAAGTGGCTGAGGCTGGCCTTAAACCTGGATCCTCTGGTCTCAGCCTCCCAAGTACTGGGATTACAAGTGTGTGCCACCACACGCAGCAGCTTTTACCTATTCTTATCTCTCTCTTTTTCTGAATAGTTCTTTTAGGTCATTGTCAAGAGGAAAGCTTCTTTTTCCTTTTTTGGTGCTGGGGATTGAACCCAGGGGTGTTCTACCTCTGAGCTACAGTACCCCAGCCCTATTTTATTTTTTAGTTTTTAAGCAGGGTCTCACTAAGTTGTAGAGGGCCTCACTAAGTAGCTGAGGCTGGCCTTGAACTTGTGATTCTCCTATCTCAGCCTCCCAATTACTGAGATTACAAGCCTGTGACACCACACCCAGGTAGGAGGAAAGCTTTTTTTTTTTTTTTTTTTTGCGGTACCAGGGATTCAACCCAGGGGAATTCTATATCCGAGCTACACCCCCAGCCCTATTATTTATTTATTAATTTGTTTTTTATTTTATTTTGCGGTACCGGGGATTGAACCCAGGGGTGTTTTACCCCCGAGCTACACCCCTGGCCCTATTTTTTATAGTTTATTTTGAAACTGGGTCTCATGAAGTTGCGGAGGGCCTCACTAAGTAGCTGTGGGTGGCCGCGAACCCGGATCCTCCGCTTTCCACCTCCCAAGTACTGGGATTACAAGCGTGCGCCACCACGCCCGGCCTATTTTTTATTTTGGAATAGGTTCTCACTAAGGTGCAGAGGACCTCACTAAGTAGCTGAGGCTGGCCGCGAACCTGTGATCCTGTCTCAGCCTCCCAAGTACTGGGATTACAAGCTTGCGCCACCACACCTGGAGAGAGGAAAGCTTTTGAATGTCTCGATTGGAAGGATGTATTGGACTATTCCTAGGAGATGTTTTTTCCCCTTTGAAGTCTTTGTTCTTTCTGCTAGAAAAAAAAAGCATTTTATTTACCCCACCCCTCATTGTACCTTGAGACTGAAAGAGGGGTCTGATTTGTTCAAGCTCTTTTTTTTTTGAGGTACTGGGGATTGAACCCGGGGATATTCGACCACTGAGGTAGACCCCCAGCCCATTTTTAAAAATTATTTATTTTTGTGGTGCTAGGGATTGAACCCAGGGGCATTCAATTTCTGAACTACATCCCCAGACCATTTTATTTTTTATTTGAAAACAGGGTCTGGCTAAGTTGCAGAGGGCCTCACTAAGTTCCTGAGGCTGGCTTTGAACCTGAGATCCTCCTTTCTCAGCCTCCCAAGTACTGGGATGACAGGTGTGTGCCATCGTGCCTAGCTATTTATTTATTGTTTGTGGTGCTAAGATTGAACCCAGGGGCGTTCTACCTCCATGCTATACTCTCAGCCCTATTTTATTTTTTATTTGTAAATAGGGTCTAAGTTGCTGAGATCCTTACTAAGTTGCCGAGAATGACTTCGAACCCTAACCTCCTGTCTACCAAGTACTGGAAGTACAGATGTGCACCACCATACCTGGCTTCCATCTTTTAATTTTTTTAATTATTTATTTATTTATTTTTTTTTTTGCGGTACCGGGGATTGAACCCAGGGGCGTTCTACCTCCGAGCTACGCCCCCAGCCCTATTTTTTATCCTTTATTTTGAAACCAGGTCTCACGAAGTTGTGGAGGGGCCTCACTAAGTAGCTGAGGTTGGCCATGAACCCGGATCCTCCGGTCTCCGCTTCCCAAGTACTGGGATTACAAGCGTGCGCCACCACGCTCGGCTTCATCTTTTTATTTTGAAACAGTCTCACTAAAAGCCGGATATGATGGCGCACACCTGTAATCCCAGTATTTTGGAGGCTGAGACAGGAGGATCGCAGATTCGAGGACAGCCTCAGCAAGTAGTGAGACTCTCATCAACCTAATGAGACCTTGTTTCAAAATAAAAACCATAAAATAGGGCTGGGGGTGTAGCTCAGAGGTAGAATGCTCCTGGGTTCGCTCCATAGCACCAAAATAAATAAATAAATAAAATAAAATAAATAAGCCGGGCGTGGTGGCACACGCTTGTAATCCCAGTACTTGGGAGGCTGAGACAGGAGGATCCCGGGTTCGCGGTCCACCTCAGCTACTTAGTGTGGCCCTCCACAACTTAGTGAGACCCTGTTTCAAGGTAAAGAATAACAAATAGGGCTGGGGGTGTAGCTCGGAGGTAGAATGCCCCTGGGTTCAATTCCCAGTACCAAAATAAATAAGAAAATAAATAAATAAATAAACAAAATAGGGCTGGGGATGTAGCTTGGAGGTAGAATGCCCCTGGGTTCAATCCCCAGCATTGCAAAGAAAAAAAAAGAATAAAAGAAACAGTCTCACTAAGTTGTTGAGACTCTTGCCAAGTTGCTGAGATTAGCCTTGAACTTGCAATCCTCCTGTCTCAACCTCCCATGTACTCACTATTTTTTAGTACTAGGTATTGAACCCAGGGGCATTCTACCCTCTGAGCTACTTTTCTAGCCCTTTTTTATTTTTATATTGAAACAGAGTCTCCCTAGGTTGCTGTGGGTCTCGCTAAGTTGCTGAGACTGGCCTTGAACCTGTGATCCTCCTGTCTTGGCCTCCCAAGTACTTGGATTACAGTTGTAAGATACCATGCCTACCTTCACCTTACTTTTAATATCAACAACTTGTATAACCACAGTGATGAAAACCAGCAAATGAATATTGGTATTGTTACCCAATTTTTTCTTTACTGTCCTTTTTCTGTTTCAGGATCCAATCCCAGATACCACATTGCATTTAATATTGTGTTTCTTCTTATCTTTGATTTTTCTCCTTTTCTTTTGTGGTGTTGATACCTTTTTTGTGTGTGTGGTGCTGGGGATTGAACCCAGGGGCATCCTACTTATGAGTTACACCCTCAGCCCTATTTTCTTTTTTATTTTGAAACAGGGTCTCACTAAGTTGCTAAGGGCCAAGTTGGTGAGACTGGCTTTGAACCTGTGATCCTCTTGTCTCAGCCTCCTGTGTACTGGGATTATAGGCATGTGCCACCATGCCTGGCCTGATGTTGATAATTTTTTTTTTTGTGGTACTGGGGATTGAACCCAGGGGGATTTTACCTCCGAGCTACACCCCCAGCCCTATTTTATGTTTAGTTTGAAACAGGGTCTCACTAGGTTGATGAGAGTTTTACTGTTTGCTGAGGCTGTCCTCAAACCTGCAATCCTCCTGTCTCAGCCTCCCAAGTCCAGGCATGCGCCACCATGCCCAGCTTTGATATTGATAATTTTCTTTTTTGTGGTACTAGGGATTGAACCCAGGGGCATTCTACCTCCGAGCTACACCCCCGGCTCTATTTTTTATTCTTTATTTTGAAACAGGGTCTCACTAAGTTGTGGTGGGCCTCACTAAGTAGCTGAGTCTGGCTGCAAACCCGGATCCTCCTGTCTCAGCCTCCCAAGTACTGGGATTACAAGCGTGCGCCACCACACCCGGCTTTTATTCTTTATTTTTATTTATTTATTTATTTATTTTGCAGTACCGGGGATTGAACCCAGGGGCGTTCTACCTCCGAGCTACACCCCCCGGCCCTATTTTTTTATACTTTATTTTGAAACCGGGTCTCACAAAGTTGCGGAGGGCCTCACTAAGTCGCTGAGGCTGGCTGCGAACCTGGATCCTCATGTCTCCGCCTCCCAAGTACTGGGATTACAAGCGTGCGCCACCACGCCTGGCCCTTATTCTTTATTTTGAAACAGGGTCTCACTAAGTTATGGAGGGCCTCACTAAGTATCTGAGGCTGGCCGTGAACCCCGATCCTCCGGTCTCAGCCTTCCAAGTACTGGGATTACAAGCGTGCGCCACCACGCCTGGCTTGATGTTGGTAATTTTGACGAGGGCTGGTGATTTGTCTGATGTTTTCTCTTGATTTGATGAGCCATTTTGGGGGAGTAGCACAGGAGTGATGCTATGTCCTTTCATGCATTGCTTTGGGTGGACATGATGTTACTATGTTCCATTTCTGGTGATTATTGATCATTTGGTTAAGGTGGTGTCTGCTGATTCTTTACTGGAAAGTGACTTTTTTTTTTCCCATTATAATTGATAGATACCTTCAGGAAGATAACTTGCTTGAGACTATGCTCATATCCTTTTGTCCTTAAACTTTCTCAGTGATAGCCAGGTGTGGTGGCGCAGGCTTGTAATCCCAGAACTTGGGAGACTGAAGCCGGGCGTGGTGGCGCAGGCTTGTAATCCCAGTACTTTGGGAGGCAGAGACCGGAGGATCCGAGTTTGCAGCCAGCCTTAGCTCTCTCTATCTGTCTCTCTCCCTGTCTCTCTCTCTCTCTCTCTCTACTTAGTGAGGCCCTCCGCAACTTCGTGAGACCTGGTTTCAAAATAAAGTATAAAAAATAGGGCTGGGGGTGTAGTTCGGAGGTAGAACCCCTCTGGGTTCAATCCCCGGTACCGCAAAAAAAAAAAAAGAAAAAGGGAGACTGAGACCGTAGGATCTGGGTTCGTGGCCAGCCTCAGCTACTTAGTGAGGCCCTCTGCAACTTAGTGAGACCCTGTTTCCAAATAAAGAATAAAACATAGGACTGGGGGTATAGCTCAGAGGTAGAATGCCCCTGGGTTTAATTGCCAGTACTGCAAAAAAAAAAAAACTTTCTCAGTGATTTCAGTATCCATCCAGGGACCTTGCTCATAATTGTTACTGTGGCGTCTGCCTAAGGAGTTGTATTTTTCTAACATTCCTTCTCTGTTTATTATTTGGAACTCAGAGGGCAATTCTAATGGCGTTTTTGGTTCCTTTCTTAGCACCGGGTGCTCAACAGTTCTGCTTCTTGCTTTCCACTCGCGCTGGGGGTCTTGGGATCAATCTGGCCACTGCTGATACAGTTATTATATATGACTCTGACTGGAACCCCCATAATGACATTCAGGTAAGCAGAGGTAGCAGTCTTTGGAGTCAGGAACTTATTGGAGATGCACAGTATTCTCTATTAAGGGCTCTACCTTTTGGAATTAGTTGTGTAAGTGAGAAACAACAGATTTTTTTTTATGGTGCTGAGAATTGAATGCAGGGGAATTCTACCACAGACCTATACTCCAGCCCTTTTTATATTTATTTATTTATTTATTTATTTATTTTTATTTATTTTTTTGCAGTACCGGGGATTGAACCCAGGGGCATTCTACCTCCGCGCTACACCCCCAGCCCTATTTTTTATACTTTATTTTGAAACCAGGTCTCACGAAGTTGCGGAGGGCCTCACTACGTAGAGAGAGAGAGAGAGATAGAGAGAGAGAGAGAGAGAGAGAGAGAGCGAGCTGAGGCTGGCCGCGAACCCAGATCCTCCAGTCTCCGCCTCCCAAAGTACTGGGATTACAAGCGTGCGCCACCATGCCCGGCTTTATTTTTTGAAACAGGGTCTCGCTAAGTTGCTAAGGCTGGCCTAGAACCTGCGATAGTCCTGTTTTAGCCTCCCAAGTACTGAGATTACAGGCTTACAGGCATGTCCCACCATGCCTGGCTTTTTTGTTTTCCCTTTTATACTGGGGATTGGGCCTGGGATGTGCTATAACTGAGCTACATCCCCAACTTTATTTATTATTTATTTTTGCGGTACTGGGGCTTTTTTTTTTTTTTGCGGTACCGGGGATTGAACCCAGGGGCGTTCTGCCTCTGCGCTACACCCCCGGCCCTATTTTTTATACTTCATTTTGAAACTGGGTCTCACGAAGTTGCGGAGGGCCTCACTAGAAAGAGAGAGAGAGAGACAGAGAGAGACAGAGAGAGATCTGAGGCTGGCCGCGAACCCAGATCCTCCCGTCTCTGCCTCCCAAAGTACTGGGATTACAAGTGTGCGCCACCACGCCCAGCTGGTACTGGGGCATTTTACCTCCAAGCTACACCCCCAGCCCTATTTTTTATTCTTTGTCTTGAAACGGTCTCAGCTGGGCGTGGTGGCACTTGCTTGTAATCCCAGTACTTGGGAGGCTGAGACCAAAGGATCCAGGTTCGGGGCCAGCCTCAGCTACTTAGGCCCTCCGCAACTTAGTGAGACCCTGTTTCAAAATAAAGAATAAAAAATAGAGTTGGAGGTGTAGGTCAGAGGTAGAATGCCCCTGGGTTCAATCCCCGGTACCACACACAAAAAAAAGAAACAGGGTCTCACTAAGTTGTGGAGGGTCTCACTAAGTAGCAGAAGCTGGCTGAGAACTCTGATCTTCCTATCTCAGCCTCCCAAGTACTGGGATTACAAGCATGCGCCCCCCCCCCCCCCGCACCTCAACCTTTTTTATTTTGAGACAGGGTCTTGCTAAGTTCCTAAGGCTAGCCTCAAACTATGGTCCTCCTTTCTCTCAGCCTCCCAAGTACTGGGATTGCCAGTGTGTACCACCATGCCCGGCTTTGTTTTTTTGGTGGTACTGGGGATTGAACCCAGGGGCGTTCTACCTTTGAGATCCACCCCCAGCCCGATTTTTTATTTATTTTGAAACAGGGTCTCACTAAGTTGCAGCGGGCCTCAAGTTGCTGAGGCTGGCTGTGAACCTGCAGTCCTCCTGTCTACAAGTGTGCACCACCACACCCGGCTTTTTTTTTTTTTTTTTTTGTGGTACTAGAGATTAAACCCAGGGGCATTCTACCCCTGAACTACACCCCCAGCCCTATTTTTTATTCTTTATTTTGAGACAAGGTCTCACTACGTTGTGGAGGGCCTCACTAAGTAGCTGAGCCTGGCCACGAACTTGGATCCTCCTGTCTCAGCCTCCCAAGTACTGAGATTACAAGGGTGTACCATCATGCCTGACCCATTTACCTTATTATTATTTTTTATTTTTTGTGGTAGGTACACCCCAGCCCTAGGTACACCCCCAGCCCCATTTTTTTTTTATTCTTTATTTTGAAACAGGGTCTCACAAAGTTGTAGAGGGCCTCACTAAGTAGCTGAGGCTGGCCACGAACTCGGACCCTCTGGTCTCAGCCTCCCAAGTACTCGGATTACAAGTGTGAGCCACCACACCTGACCCATTTACCTTATTGTAAGCCAGAGAATTTAGGCTAGTGATGGTCCTATATTAGGTAACATGATACAGGGTAATATCTGTGCAGGGGTGCAAAAAGAAGTTTGTAGGAAGATAAGTTGCAGCCCTTGAACTGGATTTAACTTAAGTTAAACTTAAGGCAGATGTGGCAACAGGAAAATAAGGTTTCTGACTTTATTTCTTCAACTCCAGGCCTTCAGCAGAGCTCATCGTATTGGGCAAAACAAAAAAGTGATGATCTACCGATTTGTGACCCGGGCATCAGTGGAAGAACGCATCACTCAGGTGGCAAAGAAGAAGATGATGCTGACGCATCTAGTGGTGCGACCTGGGCTGGGCTCCAAGACCGGATCTATGTCCAAACAGGAGCTTGATGATATCCTCAAATTTGGTACTGAGGAACTATTCAAGGATGAAGCTACAGATGGAGGTGAGCTAGTCAGGAACTTAGGTTTTGGGGTGGGGCTTCTCAAAAGGGAGGGAGTATCTTTGATACCAAGGGTCATGTGGAACCTACTCTTTCTACTATAGCTGCTGAAGTTGACTTTGGGGTTATGGGCCCCTGATTCTTTGTAGGAGGAGACAACAAAGAGGGAGAAGATAGCAGTGTTATCCATTATGACGATAAAGCCATTGAACGACTGCTGGACCGTAATCAGGATGAGACAGAAGACACAGAATTGCAGGGCATGAATGAATATTTGAGCTCATTTAAAGTGGCCCAGTATGTGGTACGGGAAGAAGAAATGGGGGTGAGTATGAATCCAAGGCAATGCTGTGCTTGGTGATTGGCTTAAAAATTGGAATTGAAACCAAGATGGTATTTGAGACAAGGGGAAAACATCTGTAGACAAATTAGAACATTGATGAATAATCAATTATACCTCTTTCCTTGAAAACAAAGAATATAACATGACTAATCATATTCTCATTTTTGTTTTGGCTCTCAGGATATGTATTGCCAAATTTCACACTCACAACAGTTGTATTGGTTCTTTGCCAGAATCTTTTTTCTTAAGTATTTTATTAATTCTACAAGTAGTTTTTTTGTGTGTGTATGTGGTACTGGGGATTGAACCCAGGGGCGTTCTACCTCCGAGCTACATCCCCAGCCCTATTTTTTATTCTTTATTTTGAAACAGGGTCTCACTAAGTTGTGGAGGGCCTCACTAAGTAGCTGAGGCTAGCTGTGAACCTGTGATCCTCCTGTCTCAGTCTCCCAAGCACTGGGATTAGAAGTGTGTGTCACCATGCTTGGCTTTACAAGTAGATTTTATTTTCTTTTTTTGGCGGTACCGGGGATTCAACCCAGGGGCATTCTACCTCCGGGCTATACCCCTAGCCCTATTTTTTACTCTTTATTTTGAAACAGGGTCTCACTAAGTTGTGGAGGGCCTCACTAAGTAGCTGAAGCTGGCTGCGAACCCGGATCCTCTAGTTTCAGCCTCCCAAGTACTAGGATTATAAGCATACGCCACCATGTCCGGCTTACAGGTAGATTTTTAAATGCCACCCTAAAGTCTCTTTGGAGAAAAGGTAGGAGATGAGATACAGATTAAGATGACCTATTTCCCTGTATTTTCTAAAAGATTAGAATTGTTTCCCTTTTACTTCTGTTTCCTTTTTTTCATCTTTTTTTTTTTTTGCGGTACTGGGGATTGAACCCAGGGGCATTTTACCTCCGAGCTACACCCCTGGCTCTATTTTTTATACTTTATTTTGAAACTGGGTCTCACGAAGTTGCGGAGGGCCTCACTAAGTAGCTGAGGCTGGCCGCGAACCCGGATCCTCCGGTCTCCGCCTCCCAAGTTCTGGGATTACAAGCTTGCGCCACCACGCTTGGCTCCCTTTTTTCATCTTTTACAGTAAAAATGAAACAAAAAAATAGAAATGCATGGTCTGTGTAATATTTTTCTCCCCCAAGTGATATAGAGGGGTATAAAATGAAGAAAAAAATGTGTTTTCTCCTGCTGATCCCCTTTAAACCACTTGGCTCAGTGTTCTTGGAATTGGTCTGGAGTATTGGTGGCCTTTGCCATCTTTTCTCATCCTTGGAACTCAGAACCATTTCTATTGCTGTGTTTTTTTGATAATATAGCTATTTTCTTAGTTCATTTTTTGGGGGGAGTATGGGGATTGAACCCAATGCGGAGTTCTACCTCTAAGCCACACCCCCAGCCCTATTTTTTTACTTTTATTTTTATTGTTTTAGTTTGAAACAGTGTCTCGAGAGTGTTGCTCCGTTGTCCAGGCTGTTCTTGAACCTGCAATCCTCCCAAGTACTCAGCCTGTCTCAGCCTCCCAAGTACTGGGATTACAAGTGTACGTCACCACGCCCAGCTCTATTTTCTTTGTTCTTGAAGGTGATGTTGCTAATCACAGTTGATGTGTAACTGACTGAGAAGTCTGATATAGATAGGTCTGTAGACCATTGGTACTCCATCAAAAACTGCCCTCACCATAGGAGATCCCATTCTCTTCGGTAGCAATGTTACATGGAAGTGCTTGCACACTGAGCACGTGCTGTCCTACTCAGTGCTGAGTGCTCAGTG
Source organism: Glis glis (assembly GCA_004027185.1). NCBI lineage: Eukaryota > Metazoa > Chordata > Mammalia > Rodentia > Gliridae > Glis > Glis glis. Next base: position 15,620 of record PVJS01038179.1, read on the forward strand.
TGCTGAGTGCTGAGGATGATCTGTGCTAGTGACTACACAAGTGTACAGGTTGTCCTCCGATTAGTAACTGCAGCTGCTGTTTACTTTTTTAGATTTTTTTTGGCAGTACTGGGGATTCTACCTCTGAGCTACACCCCCAGCCCTATTTGTATTCTTTTTATTTTGAAACAGGGTCTCACTAAGTTGCTGAGGGCCTTACTAAGTAGCTGAGGCTGGCCGCAAACCTGCAATCCTCCTGTCTCAGCCTCCCAGGTAGTGGGATTACAAGCGTGTACCACCATGCCTGGCTTTTTTTTTTAATATGGTGCTGGAGATTGAACCAAGGCCCATGTTAGGCAAGCGCTTTACCATTGAGCTACATCCCCAGCTCAAGTTTTATTTTGGAGTAGATAGAAATTCACATATATGTTATTTAGCTTTCCTTTACCATAAAAAATACCTGAGATAAACAAAACCGGAAAGGCTGGGCATGTTGATATGTACCTATAATTCTAGTTATTAAAGAGGCTAAGGTAGGAGGATGCCGAGTTCAAGGTCAGCCTGGGCAAATTAGCAATACCCCATCTCAGAATAAAATATAAAAAAGGCTGAGCCGGGCGTGGTGGCGCACACTTGTAATCCCAGTACTTTGGGAGACGGAGACCAGAGGATCCGGGTTCGCTGTCAGCCTCAGCTCTCTCTCTCTCTCTCTCTCTCTCTCTAGTTAGTGAGGCCCTCTGCAACTTCGTGAGACCCGGTTTCAAAATAAAGTATAAAAAATAGGGCTGGGGGTGTAGCGTGGAGGTAGAATGCCCCTGGGTTCAATCCCCGGTACCGCAAAAAAATAAAAAATAAAAAAAAATAAAAAAGGCTGGCGATGTAGATCAGTGGCAGAGTGCTTCTCTAGCATTTATAAGGTACTGGGTTCAACTCCCAGTACTACCCCCCAAAAATATAAATAATAAAAAATGAAATGGGTGTGGTGGTGCATGCCTGTAATCCAGTACTTTGGGTGGCTAAGACAGGAGGATCATAGAGGTCAGCCTCAGCAATTTAGTGAGACCTTGTTTCAAAATAAAATAAAATAGGGCCGTGATATAGCTCAGTGGTAGAGCGCTTTTCTAGCATCTGTGAGGCCCTAGGTTCAATCCCTAGTACTACAAGAAAAAAAAAGAATTAAAAAATTAAAAGGGCTGGGGTGTAGCTCAAAGGTAGAATGACTCTGGGTTTTTTTTTTTTTTTTTTTTTGTGGTACCGGGGATTGAACCCAGGGGCGTTCTACCTCCGCGCTACACCCCCCCCCGGCCCTATTTTTTATACTTTATTTTTGAAACCGGGTCTCATGAAGTTGCGGAGGGTCTCATTAAGTAGAGAGAGAGAGAGACAGACAGGGAGAGAGAGAGAAAGAGAGCTGAGGCTGGCCACGAACCCAGATCCTCTGGTCTCCGCCTCAAAGTACTGGGATTACAAGCGTGCGCCATTACGCCCGGCTAATGACTCTGGGTTTAATCCCCTACACCATAAGAAAAAAGAAAGGAATCTTTTAGCTGGGCGTGGTGGTGTACACATGTAATCCCTGTACTTGGGAGGCTGAGACAGGAGGATCACAGTTTAGTGGCCAACCTCAGCTACTTAGGCCCTGTTTCAAAATAAAGAATAAAAAATAGGGCTGGGGGTGTAGCTCAGAAGTAGAATGCCCCTGGGTTCCATCCCAAGTACCACAAAAAATAAATAAATAAAAAAATAGGGCTGGGGATGTGGCTTGGAGGTAGAATGCCCCTGGGATCAACCTCCTCGTACCAAAGAAAGAAAAAAAAAGAAGGAAAAAAATTAAAAATGAAAAAATTGAAGAGGAAGGGTTTAGCTGGGCGTGGTGGCAAACGCTTGTAATCCCAGTACTTGGGAGGCTGAGACCAGAGGCTCCGGGTTCGCAACCAGCCTCAGCTACTTGTGAGACCCTGTTTCAAAATAAAGAATAAAAAATAGGGCTGTGGATGTAGCTTGGAGACAGAATGCCTCTGGGTTCAATCCCCAGTACTGCAAAAAAGAAAAAAAAGAGGAAGATTTATTTTGGCTCACGGTTCCAGAGGTTCCAGTCAGTGATCCCTGTTGCTTCTGGGCCTGTGGTGAGGCAGCATATCATGGTGGGGAATGTATGGTGGAGGAAACTGCTCATCTCAGGGCATTCAAGGAAGGAAAAAAAAAAAGAAGGGGCAGGGGTCCCAGTGTCTTTTTCAAGGGCATGCCCCCAGTGACCTAATTTCCTCCCACTAGGTCCTGTTTCTCTTCCTCTCTCTCTCTCTCTTTTTTTTTTTTTTTTTGTGGTACTGGTGATTGAACCCAGGGGCATTCTACCTCCAAGCTACACCTCCAGCCCTATTTTTTATTCTTTATTTCTGGAACAGAGTCTCACTAAGTTGAGGAGGGCCTCACTAAGTAGCTGAGGCTGGCCATGAACCTGCGATCTTCCTGTCTCAGCCTCCCAAAGTACTGAGATTACAAGCTTTCGCCACCATGCCAGACTCTCTCTTTTTAGTGTTACCAGGGATGGAATCCAGGGACATTCTACCCCTGAGCTGAACCCCTAGCCCTTTTTTAAATTTTATTTTGAAATAGGGTCTTGCCAAGTTGCCGAGGCCAACCTCGAACTTGCCATCCTCCTGTCTCAGCCTACCAAGTACTGGTGGATTACAGATGTGTGCCACCATAGTTTGGCAATCTAGCCTTTAGCCTATGGGCCTCTGAGGTACACTTATCCAAACCACAGGAACCTGGTTTGAATATCAAACGATACCAAGATGTCTCATTTAAAACTCTTGTGCTCTAACTACCTGGTTCCCTTCTTGGGTAACTAATGTTTTCAATTTCTTTTTTTTTTTTTAACTTTTTATGTTCATTTATTGGTGCATTGTAATTATACATTTTGATATACGTAATGTTTTCAATTTCTTGAATGTTTTTTCAAAAAATTTTAATGTGCATGCAAATTACACATATATCTATATACAAATACATGCACATATATGCACTCTGTGCATGCAGCCTTTTTTTGGCACTGAGGATTGAGCCCAGGGGAATTCTACCTTCAAGCTACACCCCCAATTGCTGAGGCTGGCTTTGAACCTGTGACCCTCCTGTCTCACCCTCCCAACTACTGAGATTACAGATGTGAGCCCATGCCTGGCTTGCCACCATTTTTGTGTGCGTGTGGTACTGGGTATTAAACCCAGGGGCATCCTACTTCTGAGCTACACCCCCAGCCCTATTTTTTTATTTTTATTTTGAAACAGGGTCTCACTAGGTTGATGAGTCTCACTACTTGCTGAGGCTGTCCTCGAACCTCGATCCTCCTGTCTCAGCCTCCCAAGTACTGGGATTACAGCTGTGCACCACCACACCTGGCTTGCCACCATTTTTTCAACACAGAATCATTATACATAGTGTTTTCTACCTTGCTTTTGTCTACTCAGGATATCTAGAAGATATAGTCCAAATCAGAACATAAAGAGTCTCCACCTTCTCCCGCCTCCCCCCGTGTAATATGTCCTTCTTGGGAAGTACAGGTTGAGTGTCCCTTGTCTGAAATGCTTGAACCAGAGAGCTGCTGATTTGTCTGTTTTTTGTATTTTGGAATATTTGCATAGACGATACCCATTGACCATCCTAATCCAAAAATCTGAAATCTGAAATTTTTTTTTCCCCCCTGTAGTACTGGGGATTGAGCCCAGGGACATTCTCCCTCTAAGCTACACCCCCAGTTCTATTCCTTCCTTCCTTCCTTCCATCCATCCATCTATCCATCCATCCTTCCTTTTTTGCCAGTACTGGGGATTGAACCCAAGGGCATTCTACCTCCGAGCCACACCCCCAGCCCTATTTTTTTATTTTTTTTATTTTCTTTCTTTCTTTCTTTCTTTCTTTCTTTCTTTCTTTCTTTCTTTCTT
>PVJS01038180.1:0-19542 GCA_004027185.1 Glis glis
GAGGTAGAACGCCCCTGGGTTCAATCCCCGGTACTGCAAAAAAAAAAAAAAAAGAAAGGTATCTCACTGAGGATTTGATTTGCATTTCTATGAAAGCTGATGGTGTTGAGCAGTTCTTATGTCCTCATTTGCCATTTATATATCTTTAAAGTCTATTTAGTTCTGTTGCTCGTTTCTGAATTGTGTCTTTTTATTATTGAATTGTAAGAGTTCTTATATGTTTTCTAGATACACATCCCTCATGAAAAAGAAGATTTGCAAATATTTTGTTCTATTTGGGGGCTGTCTTTTTTATTTTGGTGATTTTTCCCATTGAGACACATTTTACATTTATATGAAATCTAAATTACTTATGCTTCTGGTATCTTATCTAAGAAATATGTTCCTAATACAAGGTCCTAAAGAAGTTACTACTATATTTTTCTAAGACTTTTATATTTAGATCTTACATTTAAAGTCTAAAATCCATTTGAGTTAGAATTTGTGTATGGTTTGAGAAACAAAAAAAAATCTATCGTTTCTTTGTATGTGGATATCTATTCATTTATATTTTGAAATGAGGAAGTCCATCTATTTTCTTCTTTTGCAATGTTATTATAACTATGCCAGGTTCTCTTCATTTCCATAATTTTGTGGGACTACTGGCTAATTTCTTTAAAAAGTCAGGTGTGATATTAATTGTATCTCTAATTGAGGAGTATTGTTATCTTAACTATGTTAAGTCTTATGTTAAGTCTTCTGATCCACAAACATGGGTGTCTTTCATTGTATTTAGTTGTTTTTCAGTTTCTTTCAATATGTTTTATATTTTCCTTATTGTCTTGTACTTCTTTTAAAAATTATCCCTTTGCATCTTATTCTTTTTAATGCTATGTAGATGGAAGTTTTTATAATTTCATTTTTAAATTTTTCAGTGCTAAAGTGCAGAAATATAATTGATTTTGTATATTGATTTTGAAAATCATAACTTGCAAGAACTTATTTATTAGCTTTAATATTGCTTTAGCATATTTCTTTGTATTTCCTATATACAGGATCATGGCATCTAACAAGAGGGTTAGTTTTAATTCTTCCTTTTCAATATTAATGTCTTTTGTTTCATTTTCTTGCCTTAATCTTCTGAACATTATAGTAATTCCTGGATAAAGTTGAATATATGTTATCTTGTTCTTACTCTTAGGGGTGAAACATATAGTCTTTCATCATTATTATGTTTTTAGGTGTGGGTTTTTCACAGGTACTCTTTATCAGTTTGAAGGTATTCCCTTCTCACCCTAACATTAATTGATTTTTGTCATGAAGGGACGTATGGTTTGTCAAATTATTTTTCTGACTTTATTGAGATGGTCTTGTAGATTTTGTGCTTCATTCTATCGATAAAGTATATTGCATTAATTGGCTTTTGCATTTTACAACAAGTTAGCAATATTGGAATGAATGCCACTGGTCTTGGTGTATAATCATCTTTTATATGATATTATATTCAACTTGCTGGTAATCTGTTGAGAAAAATTTTATGTGTATTCATAAGAGACATTGGTATGTAGTTTTTTGTGATTGTTTTAATTTAATATTAGAATGAGACTATACACATAGAATGAGTTAGAATGTGTTCCTACCTCTTTTATTCTTTCGAGGAGTTTTTGAAGAATTTATATGAATTCTGTTTTAAATGTTTCATGGATTTTACCAGTCAAAGATCTTGTCCTGGGAGACACATACACACACACACACACACACACACACACACACACACACATTCATGTTTTCTATTTTTTTTAGGGTCAGTGTTTTGGTAGTTTGTGATATTCTAAAGAAATTTTCCATATCATCTAAGTCATCTAATGTGTTGGCATGTGGCTATACATAGTATTACCTTTTTAATCCTTTTTGTTTCTGTCAAATTGCTGGGAATATTTGCATTTTAATTTGTAATTTTGCACATTTGTATTTTTATTTTTCTTGGTCATTCTTGTTAAAGTTTTGGGAAGTTTACTAATATTTTCAAAGACAGCCTTATTCTCCTTGTTTTCCTCTATTCCCATAGTATCTGTTTCATTGATTTGCATTACCTACCTTCTGCTTGATTTAGGTGTACTCTGATTTTTGTTTTTAATTGTTTTCTGTTGAAGGTTAGATTGTTGGTAAGAGCTCATTCTTCTTTTTAAATATTAATAGTATACAGCTTTAAATTTCTAAGGACTGCTTTAGCTCCATCCTATAAATCTTATTATGTAGTGTTTTTATTTTATTAATCCCCTTATAAATCTCATTATTTAATGTTTTTGTTTTCATTAATCCCTTTATATATCCTCATTTTCTTATGACTTCTTTGGCTTTTGATTGCTCAATAGTATGTTATTTAATTTCCACATATTTGTGAGTTCTTTAATTTCTTCCTGTTGTTAATTGCTACTTTCATTCCATTATTATCAGAAACATACTTTGTATGTTTTAAAATTTTCAAATATATTAAAACTTGTTTCATGTCCTAAAACTTGGTATATCTTGGAATAATGTGCATAAGAGAATAATGTTTGTTTTTGTTGGGTGAGTGTTCTATAAATATTTCTTAGGTTGAATTGCCTTGTATTATTATATATTTCCAAGAAGATCTTCTGCCTAAATGTTCTATTCATTATTGAAAGGGATGCAATGAAGAACACAGCTCTTATTGTTGAACTGCCTATTTTTCCTTTAAATCCTACAACTTTTGCTTTACATTTTGGGTGCTATGTTGGTGCAAACATGTGTATAATTGTTCTAACTTTCTGATAAATTAAGATTAACTTCAGCTAAAATAATAAAATTGCCACATTTTCTTTATCAATTCATCTCTTGACAGGTATACTGGTTAGTTCCATAATTTGGTCATTCTGAATTATGCTGCTATAAACATGAATATGCATGTATCATTCTAGTATTCTGAATTTAATTCTTCAGGAATTAATATAGTTGTGTCACATGGTGGTTCCATTCCTGGTCTTTTGAGAAGCATGCATACTGATATCCATAGTTATTGTACCAATTTACAATCCCACCACAGTGTGTAAGAATTTCTATTTCCCCACATGCGCAAAACACAATGGAGTGTTTATGTCATTTTCAGGAAAATAAGTGGAACCAGAGAATATTATGCTAAGTGAGATCAGCCAATCTCAGAAGCCAAAGGTGGTATGTTTCCTCTCATATGTTCATATGTGAAAGCTAGAGAAAAAACAGGAAACAAAAGGGACTTCAGATAAAGGAAAAGAGAGACCAGTAGAATAGTGAGAGGAGATTGGGGGAGGGAGAAAAGGAGGACTGAGGAAGGAAATAATATGGATAATAGTATTTCCATATATGAAGGTATCACTTCCAATCTCACTAAATGTATGGGGGGAGAAGCAGAAAGAAATGCAGCAAGCGATATGTGCATGTACATTTTTATCACTTTAAATCTCACCAAGTATAATGACAATGCATCAGTTAAGCTGGGAATGGTGGTGCACACCTGTAATCCCAATCTTGGGAGGCAAAGACAGGAGGATTGCAGGTTCTAGGCCAGCCTCAGCAACTTATCAAGGCCCTCAGCAACTTAGTAAGACCCTGTTTCAAAATTTAGAAATAAATAATAGATAAGGCTTGGGGTATATCTCAGAGGTACAATGCTCCTGGGTTCAATCCCTAATATCACAATGGAAAAAAAAGAGAATTCACAGCCAGGCGTGGTGGCACAGGCTTGTAATCCCAGTACTTGGGAGGCTGAGACAGGAGGATCCTGGTTCGCGACCAGCCTCAGATACTTAGTGAGGCCCTCCGCAACTTTGTGAGACCCTGTTTCAAAGTAAAGAATAAAAAATAGGGTTGAGGGGTGTAGCTCAGAGGTAGAACTCCCCTGGGTTCAATCCCCAGTGCCGTAAAAAAAAGATAATTCATCAATAAAGTATAAAATATATTTAAAATATAAAATAATAAAACTGATCCCATTATAACTGTAAAATATCCTTCTTTATATCTACTACATTTTTGTTGTTTCAGAGTATAGTACTTTTATATTAATATATCCCTTCCAACTGTTTTATGGTTGCCATTTATATGACATATATTTTATATTCTTTTATTTTTAACCTATATGTATCTTTGAATCTAAATAGGCTCTCTTATAAATAGCATAGAGTTGAATCTTGTATTTTTTTTTTAAATCCACCTCTGAACAAAGCGTGGTGGTGCATGCTTGTAATCCCAGTATTTGGGAGGCTGAGACAGGAGGGTCACAGGTTCAAGGACAGCCCCTCAGCAATATAGTGAAACTCTCAGCAATCTAACAAGACCATATTTCAAAAACAAAAAAATAAAAAGAGCTGGGGGTGTAACTCAGAGGTAGAATGCCCCTGGACTCAATACCTAGTATAAATAAATAAACAAATAAATAAATAATCCATTCTGAAAAACTGCCTTTTGTTTAGATCGCACATTGCACTAACAAGTAATATTATTGATATAGTTGGGTTTGCATCAGCCAATTTACATTTTGTTTGTCTAATATCTATTTTCTTCTCTATTTCTTCTTTTCTTCTTTCTTTTCAAGTAAGTGAAACTTTATGTAACATTTTAATTTATCTAATAATTTTTCTTTTTCATTTTTTGAGTTATTTTCTTTGTGGTTGATATAGTACTTACTATATACATCTTAACATGTCAAAATCTTTTTCATATTTATACTTATTTAATTGTAGTGGGATATAGAAACATTGATTCTAGGTAGCACTACTCCTTTTCTGTCTTATGCCATAGTTGTTGAATATATTATTTCTGTATATGCTACAAACCAAACAATGTACCACTCTATTGCTACAAATCCAATAATACATTATGGAGCTACCAGCCTCCACTTAATTGCTTAGCATCAAGCTTTCAATTGTTCAGAGCTCACCTTTAAACCTGGACCTCATCACATTCTGTCCAAACCAAGTTAGTTCTTTTGGAGAAGGCTTTAGGCTTCTTTTCTTTTCTTCTTCTCTTCTCTTCTCTTCTCTTCTCTTCTCTTCTCTTCTCTTCTCTTCTCTTCTCTTTTCTCCCTTCCTTCGTTCCTTATTTCCTTCTTTCATTCTCTTTTTCTTTTTCTTTTTTTCTGTCTCTTCTCCTGTGAAAAATATGAACCACTGCTCTGGAGCTGGGGGAAGAAAGGATTGAACTGGTTTTACTGTTTACTGGTAAAATCGCTGATTTTACTGTGATTTAGTAGAGTCTCCTTTTTAATGCTTTTTAACATGTTGTATGCCATTAGAATAATTTCTAGCGATTTTCAATGTGTGTGTGTGTGTGTGCGTGTGTGTGTGCGTGCGTGTGTGTGTGTGTGTGTGTGTGTAGCAAGTAGTTATGGTTATGTCATTGAAAACAGGTTTGTAGAGCTCCTCCAGTTAGAAGTGAATCTCCCTCACAATTTACTTCTTGGTTTCAGGAAATTTGCTTCTCTGTCACACCCTACCTGTCCCCTTCTGTAAAAGTGGATAAAATACACTTTAGTTTCCTGTCTTCCTTTTAAATACAAACTTCTCACTCTCCCTATGCCATGCTTATAGGAAGATGGAGAGTTTGTTTTCAGTTTTATATACAATTGTTTGTCTTCATTTTTCAGTTCAGTTCATTTGTTGGGTTGAACAGTGATTCTGTGAAATATTTCTCACATTAGTGTGTGTGTGTGTGTGTGTGTGTGTGTGTGTGTTTGTTTTGTTTTTACAGTGCTAGGAATAAAACCCAGGGCCTCACACATGCTAAGCAAGCATTTCACACCCAAACTACACGTCCAGCCCACATTAGTCTTAATGAAATTCTAATCTTTATTTTGGTAATAAAGAAGAAACTGAGGACATAGCTCAATGGAAACATACTTTTTCTGCATGTTATCACATAATTTTTCTTGAATGGCATCATAACTTATCAACATTTACGCTTTTGATTTTACAATCTATTTACAGTAAGTTGTTAGTAAAAATCATAGCGGTAAATTTTAAGTCTGATGTAAGCTTGGTTCATTCTACCTTTTCAAATAAATCTAGGAAGGAAGTATAATAACAACTAATTGTATAAAAATACATTTGATAAAATGTTTCTTCTCTGTGTAGAGTTTTTTTTAATAACAACTTACATTATATTTCTCCAAAAACAATTTAAAACAGACAATAATGTATTTTTCTTTTTTGAATCATGATGCTATTCATATGGTCTGGATTTCTCTGTATTCTACATTAGCTAACATAGTGCCTTATGTATAGTTTGTAACCCATAAATATTCAATGATTCTATATATTTTATATGTAAAATTCTCCCTACAGATAAATTAATCTGTAAAGTAGTATCATCATCAAAAAATGTGTTCAATGTCAATTGTCAATATTAGGAGAACAAATCGTTTCCAAGTGTTTTACAAATTAGAATTATTATCTCACCGTGGCACACTGTACTGTGTATTTTAACAAATAGTTCAGTTATTTGAACTGTTCTATTTGATAAAATAGAAATGGGAAAGGGGAAGGGAGGGAGGAGGTGGGATGCAAAGAGAAACACACCAAGTATTGTGTACATGTGTGGTCCCATCACTCTATACTTCGTTATGATGTATAATTACAATGCACCAATAAAAATATATTAAAATAAAACAAATAGTTCACTTAAATAAACTATGTAATAATAATGTGTAATCAGATAATTGCATTATGGTGTAATAAGTTCAATGCAGAAGAACGAGGAGTTTAAGTAATTTGAAGAATGAAATTGTCAATTGTCCTAGGATGGAAGTAGTTAGGAAAAATATAAAAGAAGTAATGCCGAAGTACATGTTGAGACTGACACAATGAATATTGTTTTGTAAGGCTGAGGAACATTCCTGGGAGAAGATAAGCATATTACTAAACCCAATCTCATCTAATTATTTGTTTGGATCTTAACTCTTATAACAAGATATTTTGAGGACTCAAATGCTCTAGTCACGTGTTATTCCTGAGCACACAGTGTCACCACTGGCGTGTTACAGATGCTCCCAAGTCACCAGCACACAACTAATCCAGTGGATGAAGGGATGGAGCGAATGATTTGCAACTAATACTCAGCTGAGTCAGATGAGCAAGTGAAAAGTAAAAGCATTGGAGAGCTTAATTCTGTATCCAGTTTATTTTATACTTTCATTGGTGCATTATAGTCTTACAGCCTCACATCATAATGGAGTAAATAGTGACAGTGACATACATGCACACAACAGTTGGTGAGTTTGCTCTATGGGTTGGTTTCAATATTTATAAAAGAAAAGTAATTGAAGTACTGGATCAATGTTCTAACAGTTCTAATGTTCTTATTTTTATTATTATTCTTTTACCCACTTTAAACATATGGGATTTGATAATTTCTGTCTGTATGAACTCTCTTACTGTCTTTGCATTTTATATATTCTTTTAAGATGAGGTTGTATGTAGTAGTGTGACACCGTATCAAATATATATTTTCTTATTGTAAAGTAATATTAAAATTAATTATCTAAACATGGTAAGCTATAGGGAAAATCAGGAAAATTATAATTGCTAAATTTGGTGGGGGGATGAGAAGATGTGTGATCACTGTGAGATAACATTCAAGCTGAGTCCTGACACATAGGTAAGCTTTAGAAATTGAGATATTAGAACTATGCTGCTCCTAAAGTGTGATAAAAGAAGGAAAACAGAATGTGTAAGGTCAAAACTAAGTGGTGTGGTTTGGCTTGTCAAGGTTGGGAAGAATAGTGAGAATCACAGGAACTTATGGAGTCTCAGGAGAGAACAATGATTATCAAGCTTCTTTAAGCCAGGGACACATTTCCTTAAGAGGAGCCTGTCTGTAGAACTGCTAAAACAGAGCAGTTCTTGTAGAAATAGCAGAGGGGGATTAGTACTGGACAGATCCTTCCCCTGCCCACTTGTTCTCAGTTGTGACCCAAGATTATGACAAAAGATTATTATAAAATCCTCAGGCTTACCCATGTTATAAAATCACCAGAGAAGCTTTGAAAAAATCTGAGTGGTCAGACCAATTGAAAAACTTCTCTAAGAGTGAGGGCAATTTTAAAAAATTTGTTCGTTTAATCTTCCAATGATTCTGAAGAAAATACAAAGATGAAAAGCTATCTCCATGGGGTAGAGTGAAGTACTGTTTAAAAACAAATATTTTACTTTAAAAATATATTTAGTGCTTAGTAATTTTTTTCTACTGGGAGATTTAATCCAGGGGCATTCTACCTCCAAGATACACCCTCGACACACCCATCCCCTTTTTTTAAGTTTCTTATTTTGAAACAGGGTCTTGCTAAGTTAATGAGGGTCTCGTAAGTTGCTGAGGCTGGTCTCAAATCTGCAATCCTCCTGTCTCAACCTCCCAAGTACTGTGTTTTCAGGTGTGTGCCACTGTACCCAGCTAAGTAATATTTTTAAAAGTTTCAAACATGACATAAAAAATAAAAAGTACATATGTCAACGATTTTATTAATTTCATTAACTTCAAAGATGCTAAAAATCATTCAAAAGAGAATTTTATTTGAATCAATCAGAAATGCAAATCTATTTGATAACAGATGCAAAACTAGTTGATTTCCTATAGTTTAATGAGGTGTGTTTAAAGTTATATTTTCTATAGGATGTAAGTCAATTTCATCTCTAACATAAAAAATTCATTTTTATTGCTACGGACAAGAAAAGTGTTCATCATGATCAACTTACTAAAATATCACATCTGCCTCCTTACAAGGTTGTTAATGGTCTAATTAATGTAGAGGCAGTCAGCATATACTCTTATGGATTGAGGTCATCCTTAAAAAACTCTTTAGATAGCATTCAACATGCCATTGAGGCAATCATCAGGAACTCTTTTTCCCAATTTCCAAGCCCCAGACAACATTTTCTTACTATTTCTCCACTGTGATCCTGTACATTTTCTAAATATTACTTCTGCTCACAAAACACTGGTCTCATTAGATTATAGCTGATTACATGCATGCAACTGAAGTCTCTCGTCATAAAGGATGCTTTGTTGGGTTTACTTTACATATCTGGAGCTGTGCATTATTGGCCAGTTGCTATTTCACAGAATAAAATTTCATCTGGAAGTTTTTTATAAGTAGTCTTGTAGTGAATTTTTAAAAGCTACTCTTTTTATATTTTTATTCATGCATTGTAACTATACATCACAGGATCAAAATAATACAAATATACATGCAAACATCGCTTGGTATATTTCCTTTTGCATCTACCCTGCACCTCCTTGCCCTCTTCATAAAAGCTAGTGAGATTGGTAGTGATACTGTCATAGATGGACTTAGCATTATTTGAACTCTTTCCTTCATCAAGCCTTCCTCTTCTCTCCAACTCCCATCCCCAATGCCTTTCCACTATTTTACTGGTCTCTCTTCCTCATTTATCTGAAGTCCTTTTATTTTCTATTTTTCTCTAGCTTCTGCATATAAGAGAAAATATACAAACCTTGACTTTGAGACTGACTGATGTCACTTTGCATAATATTCTCTAGTTCCATCCAATTTTCCTGCCAGTGACAAATTTTTGTTATTTTTTATAGTCGAGTAAGATTTCATTGTGTGTATATATCACATTTTTTATTCATTCATCTGTTGATGGACACCTAGGTTGGTTCCATAATTTGCTATTTTGAATTGTGCTGCTATAAACATGGATATGCATGTATCACTGTAGTATTCTGACTTTCTTTTGGGAATATACCAAGGAGTGGTATAGCTAAGTCATATGGTAGTTCCATTCTTAGTCTTTTGAGGAACTTTCTTCCTTAACCCCATAGTGGTTGTGCTAATTTACACTCCCACCAACAGGGTATAAGAGTTCTCATTTTCCTACATCCTTGGTGGCACTTATTATTGTTTGTATATTTTAAATTTAATACTGGGGATTAAACCCAGGGGCATTCTACCACTGAGCTATATCCCTAACCCTATTTTATTTTTTAATCTTGAAACCGAGTCTTGTTAAGTTGCTGAGGATCTTGTTAAGTTTCTGGACTGATTTCAAACCTTCAATCATCTTGTTTCAGCCTCCCAAGTACTGGAATTACAGGTGTGGGCCAGCATGCCTGGTTTGTTGTTTGTATTCTTAATGATTGCCATTCTAATTGAAATTAGTTGGAATATCAGTGTAGTTTTAATTTGCATTTGCCTGATTGCTAATGATGTTGAACATTTTTTTATATACTTATTGGCCATTTTTCTATTTTTCCACAAATATATCATTGTATTATTGGGTCATCAGACTTAGGCTTGATGCCCAGAATCTTGTCTTTTAAATCACGTCTGGGCACAGATGAGGTCTATGATGCAGTTCCTTGGATAACCAGATCCTTGACACCACTCTGCTCAATCTGGAACCCTATGAAATGAAGGGATAATTTACCCTCCCATTATATATCCATAGTGGGGAGATAGACATATGATGATTGCTCCCATTTAAAAGTGGAGGAATATGGGACACACAGCAGACATTTGTCCATAATAATTCTGTAGCCCAGGTGGACACAAATGGCCAGTTCCTTGATTAGGTCTCAGTCCTTCCAGGGCTAACTCTTCATGGCTCTCACATCTGTCCTTCAAGTCCTTAATTCTATGTTTTTGAATCATCCTTCCTCCTCCATTATATAAAATCTGTGTTTACAATGGAGTAGTTTTCCCAGCTATTTTTGTTGTTGTTGTTTGAGAAGTATCTATTAAATTCAATTGCCCATGTTTTGATTGGGTTATATATTTTTTAGTGTTAGGGTTTTTGAGTTTGTTATATATTCTAGATATTGGTCCTCTCTCAGAGGAGTAGCTGGCAAAGATTTTCTCCTATTCTGTAGGCTCTCTTCAGATTCTTGATTATTTCCTTTGTTGCACAGAAGATTTTTAATTTGATGCTATCCCATTTATTGATTCTTGGTTTTATTTTCTGAGCTTTGGTATTTTTTTTTTTTTGTGTGGTACCGGGGATTGAACGCAGGGGCGTTCTACCTCCGCACTACACCCCCGTCCCTATTTTTTTATCCTTTATTTTGAAACCGGGTCTCACGAAGTTGTGTAGGGCCTCACTAAGAGAGAGAGGGTCAGAGATAGGGGTCTAATTTATTCTTCATATGAATGTCCAGTTTTCCAAGAACCATATTGCCAAAAAAGCTGTATTTTGTGCAGCATATATTTTTGGCTTTTTGTAAAAACTTACTGGTTTCAAGTAAGGATTTGCTTTCTAAAGATTCAATGCAATCCCTATCAAAATACCAATGTCATTCTTCACAGAGCTAAAAAAAAGTCTTAAAATCCATGTGGAAGAACAAAAGACCCAGAATAGCCAAAGCAATTCTAAGCAATAAGAACCATGTTGGAGGCATCACGATGCCTGATTTCAAATTATACTACAGATCTAAAGTAACAAAAACAGACACATAGACCAATGGAATATAATAGAAGATCTAGAGAAAAGCTACTCTTATTTGACCAAGATCGGAAGAAATTTTCCATGTGTTTTCACCTGTAGCTTCTTTGAATTTAGGTGAATTTCTCTGTTCTCAAGATTTCCAGGTCTAAACTTTGGGCATTAGTAGAAAGTAGTTTTCCTTACCACTGGTAAGAATAGGACGTTTAAGCCAATAAAGACCAGTTTTCCTATGAGGGTTTTCTACCTCTTGACTACACATATGAAGCCATCTTGTGTGTGTGTTTGTATGTGTGATACTAGGGATTGAACCAGGGACATTCTACCTCTGAGCTACACCCCAGCCCTATATATTTATTTTATTTTGTAGTACTGGGGATTGAACCCAGAGGCATTCTACCTCCCAACTACACCCCCACCCAAAATAAAATGTGTATATTTTATTTTAAAACAAGGTTTCTCTATGTTGCTCAGGGCCTCACTAACTTGCTGAGGCTGGCCTTGAACCTGTGATCCTCCTGTCTCAGTTTTCCAAGTACTAGGATTGCAGGTGTGCATCACCACACATGGTTCCATCTCATATTTTTAAATAATAAGCTTACCAAGATAGGCTAAATCATAATTATTATCAAATGTGACACTTCAGATTAGGTATTGCTCATGAAGTCCAATTATATCTTAGTAAAAAGGAAGATATATTTTTATAGAATCTATGTAAATCATTTATTTCCAGGAAGAGTTAGGGGACTTAATAAGAATCTTTGAACTTTAGGTGATGAGTCAGAATTAGATACCATGTAAATAGGTTCGTTAACATTTCCAGAAACAAAATCTGCAAAATTAAATGTTGGAAAAATTTATGAAATTGAAAAGTTTTCTCATATTGCCATGAAAAGAGAACATGAAAAAACAATACTAACTATATTCTAAATAAATAACCATAATTAAATTTCCATCAACTAATTCATTCTTCCATAATTAATTATTGCTCCTTTTGGCAATGGAATAGCAGTCTGCTTTTGTAAATATATCTGCATTTGGATGGAAAAGATTTTCAAATCTTAACCTAGTCCATTCTTATAGCCTGAGGATTTTCTAAGGAATGTCACCTTGCAGCCTATATCCATGTCTATTCTGTGAAATATGAAGAATGCAAAGTACATGATCTGACCTTTCAATGGGACTCTCGGAAAGCCCTTTGTTAACGATGTAAGTTTTGTCCTGTAATTTATAGTAGGGCCTTTAAAAACATCCAAGTTTATAAATAATTTCTTTCAGTAACAAATGATATTAAAAATGGAGGGATATAAAACTTTCTATCAAGGTACAATATATAATTGTTTCATAAGTTTGATCAATATATCCCCTGAAAGGTACTGTATAGCCTCCGGGTCCTTCAGTAAACTTATAATTATTTAATGTTTATACTAATAATATTTAGCCTATTAAACTTAATCTAAGAATATCTCTTTGACTTTAGACATTTTTCCATTGAGCCTTTTCCAGTTAGCTTGTTGGTTAGCTAATTAAGGAATATTGATTTTGTTTTTGATTTTTTGTTGTTTTTTTCGGTACTGGGGATTGAACCCAGGGGCATTCTACCTCTGAGTTACACCCCCAGCCCTATTTTTTAGTCTTTATTTTGAAACAGGGTCTCACTAAGTTGCAGAGGGCCTCACTAAGTAGCTGAGGCTGGCCGTGAACCTGGATCCTCTGGTCTCAGCCTCCCATAATTAAAGAATATTGAGGGCTGGGGATGTAGCTCAATGGTAGAGCACACTTGCCCGGTTTACATGAGGTCCTGGGTTCAATCCTCAGCACCACTTACAAAAAAATAAAAGAAGCAGGGCGTGGTGGCGCACGCTTGTAATCCCAGTACTTGGGAGGCTGAGACCAGAGGATCCTGGTTCGCAGCCAGCCTCAGCTCTCGCTCTCTCTCTCTCTGTCTCTCCATGTCTCTCTCTCTCTCTCTCTCTCTCTCTCTCTCTCTACCTAGTGAGGCCCTCCGCAACTTCGTGAGACCCGGTTTCAAAATAAAGTATAAAAAAAAATAGGGCCAGGGGTGTAGCACGGAGGTAGAACACCGCTGGGTTCAATCCTCGGTACCACAAAAAAAAAAAAGAAAAAAAAAGAAAAAGAAGGATAAAAAGGAAGAAGAGAAATATTGATTACTCCAAACAATCTTCATTCTTTTTTCAAATAATATGTAAGAACAACTATTTCTGATTTTGTAGGAACCCTGCAAAAGCAGTTTTTCTCATAGAAGATATTCTAATAAGTTCTTTATTTTAAAAATATACAATCTTTTTTGTGAAGTCAAAAGAAAAAGTTTTCAGAAAAGATTTGATCATTTGATAAACATAGGCTTATGGATACCTGATTAATAGTATCTGTTACCTATTTAATAAAAGTAGAAGTAAATATTTTAAGTGAGCACAAAAATGTAACATATTATCTTTACTATTTTCTGAGAATTCCTTTTCTTTTGTTATTATAAGTATGCGTTAAAATCGCCATAAACTCTGAAAGTTATTCAGTAAGATAACAATCTCTTCTATTTTGGCAGGTTATACAGTTGAAGAATAACCTTTTATAAAGACTTATTTAGAACTATAAAATAATTTATTATTATAATAGGGATCAATTTAATTTTACAATTTAAAATAATTATCTTATGAATAAGCACATAAAACCTGAGCTAATATGATAATTGCAACACATTTTATGGTTTCTTTAATGATAGATATTATAATATGAGGCAAATGAAATTCCTTGTTTCATACTTTCTTGAATTCAGCATATATATTAAAGTTTTCTTCATCACTATGCTTTTTAAAATATTTTCATTGGTGCATTGTAATTATAAATGATAGTGAGGTTCAAAGTGATACAAACATACATGAACATATCACTTGTGGTATTTCCCTTTGCATCCCACCCCACTTCACTATGGTTTTTTAATATCATGGAGCAAAGTGACACTTTAGATGTTCTTCAAAGCATGACCAGAGGGATATTTAAATGTTCTGTCACTATTGCTCAATAGGCCCATTCTCAACTACCGATATTTATTATAACTCTTTAAAAAAGAAAACTAACTTCTATTTCATAGAGAATGCATGGAAGAAGATAAGTGAAAATTCCTGTAAACCAAAGCATCTTGGCAGCCTAGCAAACTCATGAATAACTATAATAGTTCTACAGCCACACAAATCCTGTTTACACTTTCTTCTAATGGTAAAAATGAACATACTCATTAATATAACCAAAAGAAATAGCTACTATGCAGAATACAAAAAGAGACTTATAAACTTCTTATTATACTTGGTTCAGTATTTTATCTTAGAAATTATTTATGTACTGAGTGATTATCTATTAACTAAGTCAGCTTAACATTAGACCAAAATTTAAGTAACCTAAAGATCTTAGAAGTATTTTTTAGGCTGACAAAATTACTGTTGATAAAAATTTGAGAGAATTATTATCCAACTTTTTATTATGTAGTTTTAAAATATTAAACATTTACATGAGTAAGCTTATCTTATTTGAATTAAGTATAATTTTAAACTATAAGGACTTTCAGAAATTCAAATCAAATAGACTTTTTTGATAAATCAAACCCAAATCTTATAAAAGGGAAATACACATTTCCATATTACTTAAAATTAATAATTTATATAAATTATATAATTGTTTTTCTTCTTTAAACCATAACTATTAAACCAGTATTATTGGGAATTTTTTATAGAAAATAGTCTTTGGGAAGTATCTTTTAGAATTTACCACATTTAATGCATTAAAATGTTTTATTTATTTTCCAGGTATTTAAGAATATTAAATTTACATCAATAGTTATTCCTAATATCATTCAAAAGTGATTCTTTAATTTAGGAGATGCTATAATTTTTATTTATTTCTTGGTTTGTTTGTTTGTTTGTTTTTGTGTACTGGGGATTGAACCCAGGGATGTTCTACCTCTGAGATACACCCCCAGCCCTATTTTATTATTTTATTTTGAAACAAGGTTTCACTAAGTTGCGGAGAGCCTCACTAAATTGCTGAGGCTGGCTGCGAACCTGCAATCCTCCTGTCTCAGCCTCCCAAATACTGGGATTACAGGCATGCACCACCACGCGGGGCTGAGATCCTATCATTTAATGTATCAACATTCACTGGAGGTGATGAACATCCATTGGAGGTGTAAGTCAAGTGCTTTTTCAGATTCAGACACAGAGATGTACAGTCACAAAGATAGCTTACAACTACAGACCTACCAGCTCAGACATGGGTCAAAAGTAAACACAGGGAAACAAAAACTTTGCAGTAAAACATTAAATAAGTGTTCTTTCTAGTGGGCATAAAACATTTCCTCTATTGATCTGACCCCTAAGCTAACAGACAAATATGAAGAAAATGACTAACAAACCAGAATTTCAGTCATTTTCTCTCTGTAGAGTTTTCATCATTCATCTGACAGTGATCACTAAGTGGCCAGAGCAGAAAACCAAGCTCTCCATCATTGCTGTCACTAATAAGGGATAATTTACTGGTCAGGCAAGTTCTAGAAATAAAAACAAGACATAAAAAAGAAAAACAAAAAAGAAACCAAAAAACCAGAAGAGAAAAAGCTAAGCATGGTAGCACACACCTATACTTTCAGAACTTGGGAGGATGAGACAGGAGGATGACAGGTTTGAGGCCAGAGAACAGTAACTTAGAGCCTGTTTCAAAATAAAAAGGGTTTGGGGGTGTAACTCAGAAGTAGAGTGCCCCTGGGTTCAATCCTCAGTATCAACAAACAAACAAACAAATAGAAGAGAAGAGATACAGAAAGAGAGAGAACTGGAATCAGGAAAGTAATGTTTTATTGACACTTGAGATCCTCTCTGGGAACCAAGAAAAAATGTGCCTTAAGTTAAATTGCCCTAGAGGTGCACTTCCCCAGCAATACAATTTATGTGGTTCTGTCAGGTGAACCCACTTGGATATTTTGGTGAGTAAATAAAAAATAATAAAGTATAGTTTACAAAATGTTAAAAAACATAATTCTCACATAAATAAAACGGAATACATGATGAAGTTTGTATTTAATTATTAGTTATGGTTCAAAGGAGAATTTGAAGAACATATACACACAGACCATAAAATCAGATGCAGAAGTGTGTTTGATAATGGTTGCAAAACTGATTTAAGACCCTTGAAATCAATAAAAGGAAATATTTAGGATTTATCTTTTCTATAGGATGGACCTAAATGTTTTCTCTTCTGGACAAGATAAATTTGCATTGATGTGGACAATAAGAATTTGCATTAGTACCAATTTTTACAAAATAACTTCTAGGCCTACAAAATTACTACATTTTTGGTCAATAGAAGGTTAGTCAGAGGAGCGTAGCAGCATAAAATTTAATATTCTCAGAGAGTGCTGGTATATCCAGCATTCCACAGTAAGAAACAATTGTTTCAATACTTCTAGATCCTCAGCTTTGATGTGTATGTTTTCTAACATTGAACTGCCTGAGAACAAGCCTGCAGGTGCATGATTTATGTCTCTTTTTTTCCTCAGTTCCCTTTCACACTTGCATTTCTTGAGCTAGGTAAAATAAAAGCATATTCCTTTCCAGCATCATAAATTTTTGTTTCCTCTGGTAAAGAAAAAAGCAGAAATACTTTTTAAAATCTCCATGTCACACACACAAAAATCAATTAGAAATATAGATGTTTAAGAATCCTCTTTTACTGAGGACACTATAAACTTACCCTTCATCCCCATGAGGAATGCATTTCCAATAGAAGTCTACTTATATACTAAAAATGGTTTTAATCATAACTCAATGCAGAAAACTATTGTAATCTTTAAAGACTCATGGCACACACAAAAAATTTTAAATGATATTTAATTTTCATATGTACATTTTGGAAGTATAAGGTGAATTGATGAAAGATTTTTAAGCATGAGATATATTTCCTTAGGTTAGACTCTTATAGTTGATATGGAATAGAGACATGATTTTAAAAAGAAACTTACGGATAGCAAGTTGACATTGTATTAGTATTCTACAAAATACATTTGAAGAGTGATGTAATACTTTTCTTTAAAAATATGAATGTTTATAGTGTACTGAAATTTATATTGACAATTGGCAATTGTTGCCAATTATTCTTACATTTTAAACAAGGGATCATTACTTTCTTCTTGAAAAGCAAATGTGATTTCACAAGTTCAGTGTTATTTTGGTGAATTGGCTACTGTAGGTAAGGCAGGGGATCTCCAAACTGTTCCTCAATGTATTTCTTGCTTGTGTTTCACATCGTCTTTAATATGTCTATTCTAAATTTCAAAAAAATTATTTTGAATTTTGAAAAACTTTCACAATTTTGTAAATACTGGTAGATCAAATTAATCAGAAAGTCAATGAGATATATTCATAACCTGTAAACTCTTTTATTCCCCATATAGTTTGCTACCTAAAATGTATTCCTGTTTTTATATTTAATTTTCCAATTAGTTTTATAAATGCAACAAAAATGCCTTACTCAACATTGATATGTATATTTATATTTAGAAAGAAAATGGAGTCAAGAAATCTTTCTGTAACCATTATATTTTGAAACACCAGTCTAAAATCTATAAACATACATGATATTCATATTTCCCTATTCTCTAGAATAGGCACTGGGCCATGGAGAGTGTAGAATACAAAATGTATCCTCTATTAGAAAGATTTTGTTACATGGGCTTATCAAAATAATTTTTCAAATATTTGTGCCATATTCCTGAAAATTTTAAAGTGCTTTTCTAGCCTAATCTGGACTTACCTCTGTACCCAAAGTTTAATCATGACCCTAGTGAGCCAATGCTCCAAATACGAATATACTACATATCTCTTAGATATTTTAAGGCATAAAAAAAGCATTATCAACCGCAAAATTATGTGGAAGCCTTGGTAAAAATGTAAAATTTAGTCCTTTTTCTGATTTACTGTATCAGATACTCTAGGCCTCTTCTAGAAAATTGCAAGTATGTACAATACACATTCAATCTCAGTAACAATCTAAAAATGCATGAACATAGGGATCTTTATACAATAAAAGGTACATTTTTCAGGAAGATTATTACTACCATAATCTTTCTAGAGAATAGTGGGGTTTTTTGTTTGTTTTTGCCTTTTCCTCAGACATTTGGAATTATTATGAATTTTCAAAATACTTTTGAACCTTAAGATGTCTTTTTAGATCTTGCTTTAGACATATTTATCAATCATAAGGTTATTCATATTAAATGATAATTATAAAGGATCAGGAATTGATAATATTAGCATATGTAGAATTATCCCAAATGGCTTCTAAATCGTAGGTATTACCCAAAGTGAATTCTTTGGAACACTATTCCTTTAGGATAAAATATGGAGTAAAATTTTATTGTCATCAAGTAAGTGTGAGAAATGCAGCAGCATACACTGCATCTCAGTGCAGTGAGTCACAGGGCACATGAACACCAACAAGTCTTGCAGCGCCATTCTGCTCAAAACTCTCAGCCTAACTAGTGTAATTTAGTTACTATTGATACGTCATGAGGAAATAGACTTTCGGATATACTGACTTATATGAATTATAGAATTGTTACTTTTAAATTGGAAATCAACATATACTGTACTAAATTACATTAATTCCAATTTCTGAAAGTTGTTTTCAATACTAAAGTCTCTACTATATGACTTCAACAACTTGTGTCTAGGGAATGTTAGCATGTGTGCCATTTCTTAAAGAATTGTACATAATAAATGCATTTTGTGAAATAAGTAATACCAATGTGTAAATAATACCAATTATAGACAAAACAAAAAAAAGATATGCAAAAATACCTTCTTATTTTATTGAGTGAATAAATTTCGAACATGTACCACATTTGCTGGGATATAAACTAGACTGTAGGAATAATGATCGATAATATACCTATAGCTTTCCCTCGTGGAAATTATAATACTATGGAGAAGACAAATGTTGAAGAGATAATTAAGTATATATTAAATGCTAACTAAAAGGTGGACGTTGCTATGTAAAGTGTATGTGTGTGTGTGTGTGTATGTG
Organism: Glis glis; assembly: GCA_004027185.1. Lineage (NCBI taxonomy): Eukaryota > Metazoa > Chordata > Mammalia > Rodentia > Gliridae > Glis > Glis glis. Next base: position 19,521 of record PVJS01038180.1, read on the forward strand.
TGTGTGTGTGTGTGTGTGTGTG
>PVJS01038181.1:0-19541 GCA_004027185.1 Glis glis
CTCCAACCCTATTTTATTTTTAAGCAGAGTCTCACCAAGTTGCTGAAAGCCTCACTAAGTTCCAGAGGCTGGCCTCAAACCTGTGATCCTCCTCTCAGGCTCTGAAGTACTGGGGTTACAGGAGTATGCCATGGCACCAGGCCTTCTTAGCCCACTTTTACAGCATAAAGTAAACACTGTCTATTACCAAGAAATCCACAAAAGCCAAAGAACCAAAGTTAGCTTTAAAAATTCATACTATGAAGTATATTATTTTAGCATCTTCTGAAGTCTATTCCAATAAAAGTAATGAAAGAAGCCATGAAATTTTCCTAAAGCCTAACAAATCCTAAATAAAACATTCAAATACTTTAGATTCAGGTAAGGTATTCTGGAGGAAATAGAAACACTAAATAAAGCAAAATTCAGGAGAACTTAAGTATAGTTTTTGATAAACTTTTATCTCAAGCTTGCTATTTTCATATTAAATGTTCAATATTAGTTCATACTGAAACATATCAGGACCAATCGTATTTTCTCTAAAGGTTGACTGTCCCCTAGTAGAGTGGCTCCACACAAGATACACTTTATTTCACTTTTTGCAACCAAAATCTGGATAGTGTTCCACAGAGACTAAGTGCTTGTTAACAACTATGTCTAAGTTTTTCTTAAATAATGAAACGATACATTAAGTTGAGGATGTTTGAACTGTCCGTCTACAGTATTAGATATGTTATACTACTCAGAGTATATGTCCATGAAGAAATATTGGACAGGAACTTTATAAGTTAATTTCCAATGATCTCTTCACTAAAATGGAAGAAAATCAGATGTAACTTAAAAAGGATTCTTCTAGAGCAATTCTTCTACCCAACAAATACTTACTGAATATCTCCTTTGCACTAGGCATGGTACTAGGCACTATGCATTGAACAATGGATTCTTCTGAAACATATAGTAATTATCCTCATCATTTTCTTATCCTATTGGTCTTATCCCAAGTATATCACAGTCTTCCAGTCTTATGTTACTCTATCATTTCTGGGAATATAGTCCTACTTTTATGACAAATTCCATCACTACATCTGCTCAAAGTGAATTTGGGGAACATAGTCTTTCTGTTAGTAAGCTTTTTATCACTGTGAACAAAATACCTGGTGAGAACACTTTGGAGGAGGAAAGGTTTATTTTGACTCAAAGTTTCAGAGGTTTTAGTCCATGGTCAGCTGACTCCATTGCTCTGGGCCTGAGGCAGGGCATCATGGCAAAAAGTCATGGTGGAGCCAGGAGTGGTGGCACACACTTATAATGCCGGTACTTTGGGAGGCGGAGACCGGAGGATCCGGGTTCGCAGCCAGCCTCAGCTCGCGCACGCGCGCGAGTGCGCACTCTCTCTCTCTCTCTCTCTCTCTCTCTCTCTCTCTCTGTCTCTCTCTGTCTATCTCTCTCTCTCCCTCTCTCTCTCTCTCTCTCTCTCCTTAGTGAGGCCCTCCGCAACTTCGTGAGACCCGGTCTCAAAATAAAGTATAAAAAATAGGGCCGGGGGCGTAGTGCGGAGGTAGAACGCCCCTGCGTTCAATCCCTGGTACTGCAAAAAAAAAAAAAAAAAGTCATGGTGGAGCAAAGCTGCTTAGCTCATGGCAGCGGGAAAGCAGGAGGGAGGGAACAAGGACAAGATAGAGTCCCAAGGGCGCACCCCCAATAACTCACCTCCTCCAGCTAGGCCCATCATTTCACTTCCCAGTAGTCCATTTGTATAATTAATCCATCAAACAGACAAATCTACTGATGAGGATACAGCCCTCAGGATCCAATCCTTTCCTAAAAGTCCCCCCCCCCTTTGGATATTACTGTCGTGGAAAAACAGGCCTTAAACAAGGAGATTTTGGGATCTTTCCAGATCCAAATCATACCAGTCTTCACCTATTCCTGAAGAGGCTGACTCCCATAAAACCACAGTTAACTGTCTGTACTGATGACTTATGCCCCAGAAAGGGTTTCTCCCCATCCTTCCTTACCTTTTGCAACAATCCTCTTCTTAAATCTGAGCCTATTGTGATCTGGACGTGAGCTTTCTTCTTCTTTGTAACATGTTCACATTGTGAAAATAGAAGCGGTGTTTTATCCTGCAGCCTTCTTCATGAGAGGAGCAACTTCCTGCTTGGAATAGGAGCTGAGAACACTCTTACACTGAATAGAAGTTCAGTGGTCATAATATCCTGAATGATGTTATTAAACATGCCTTGGTGAATCATAGGAAATAGCACAGTTCTAACTTTTTCTTTAAAGCTGAATGAAAGGGTTCTTGTGAGTTCATATTATTTTCAGTGGAATACCAATCAGAGAAACACTAGAAGTTCTAAAAGAAAGAAAGGCTTGAGAGGGCAATAGAAAGAAAATCATAGTGGACTCATTATTTTAGCCTCCAAGTTTCTTCTCCTTTTCTTTTAACCATAAAGTTGACCAAGAAGTGTTTTGAAGCAGCTTCAAAAAACACCACCAGAAAAATACTTACAACCACCTGGACCAAGATGAATGTTTAATTGAAGCACACAGAAGGATTGAAAATGCTTACATTTTAATAGGAGTCATTGATGTTAAGTTTTAAAATGTTCTCTTTTAGAGTCTTGGATATTTTCTATAAGTTATACTAATGAAACATTTACTTAATATATCAGAAATTGATTTTTTGACTTTTAAATCTTAATTCAAATTTGTAAATTCATAGTCCCTTATAAATAACATTAAGTGGTCTTTCAAGCATTTATCAGATATATATATAAATTGTCAACTCTAAGCAAGGCATCAGGGAGTGTGGAGCCTATATTCCAGTGAAAGAGGAGAGAAAGAAGTGACAAGTTGTTAAACAATAACTAAAAAATATATTTTATCATAAATAAAAATAAAAGGTAGCAATTTGACAAAAAAATCCATAAGAGTGTTGAAATAGAATAGTAGGAAGGATTAAGTAGAATTTTTATGGAAAGACTTTTTGGGGAAAGGATTTATTCCAAAATATAGGATATTAAAATTAATTTTCCTATAAAATAGATGAGTGGCAGAGAGATCGCTAGGAGCAGGCGCTTTTGGGGAGCCAAGTTTTCCTTCACTGGAGATGTTATGCATACAAGTGCTAGAGTAGGAAAGAGTACAGACTTCCATCTAAGGGAAAAAAATGAAACAATTTTCTGAAGCTCAGTGACAGCTAGAAGAGTACAAAAAGAGGTTAGAGAGAAATCTAGAATTCATATTATACTCTGATCAAGTTACACCTTGATAATAAATCTGACTACTAGCTAGACAGTGCTGGAAGCCCTTGGTTTTAAATTAAGAGGTAACGTTCCCCGGTTTGTTTACACTGATGACTTTTGCTGCCTACTGTGTGGAGGGATAAAGGAGAGGGAGCAAGGGCATAGGCCCAAAGACTGGTGAGAAGGCTAAGTGTGGCCAGAGGAGTGGCCCTGGAACTGAGGAGATAGAGACATATCTAAGATGCATTTTAGAGGTAGATTGAATGAGATAAGTGATAATGTGGAGGTGAAAAAGAGGAAGGAATAAGAACAATGCTTGGCTCATGGTTTAAAACATGTGTTAATTAATGAAGCCATCTATGTGGAGAAGAATATATTTGGAGAGAAGGGCTACAAGGGAAGCAGGCATGTGGTGTAAGGGCAAGGTGGGTTTCCTGGAGTAATTTACAAGTACAGTAATAGCAAAAGACTTTTCCTCTTTCATTCTGCACTTGGGTCAGGAAAAATTTGGTTCACCAAACAAAAGTTTTCCAATGAAAGGCACGTTCTCCATTGCTCTGTGTATTTGTAGGTAATTATGGTATGAAGCATATTTTATTGACCACTGAGTAACTGAAATTTCCTGAAAAAGGAAAAAATCCTCAAAATTGGTATCAGTGGATCTCAGCTGCTAGTCATGGTCTGGACTTTCTCTGTGACAGCTCAGATGTACTGAACCAAACCCTTGCTAAGATTTTGAAAAGAGAGAGGAGAGGAGCTTCCAGAAGTGTCTGAATTTGGCTGTCTTCAAGAGAAAAAAAATCATAAGTTTAGGATATCCATAGGATATAAACTAAAGAAAGCAAATGGGAAATTAAAAATGGTAAGAAGACACCTGGATGGGTAGTATACGTTTTGATGTTTTGATATATACTACATGCAAAAACCATAGTATTGAGAGTCACAAAAATGGGGAGAGGTGAGCACCAAAGACTTTGTGAAACACTAGTGATTATACTGGTTAGAAGCAGGAAAACAACTAGTCAAATGTGGTTTCACTTAACCTCAGAGTCAGGTGGCAACTTCAAGATGACAATGTGTTCAGCTGTGTAGCCTGGGTATGACTATCTGTAACTATGACACAGTACCTGGTTGTTTCCTCCAAAAAGAAGTCATATAGTTCTGAAAATCAGAAAGGAGATACTAAGTGGTTTACTAAGATTCACTTAGGAGTTAGAAAATTTACGTTTCTAAAATTTTTCCTAATTTATATTTTTATGCCATAAGTAATGTGCAAAATATCTATGTCAGGAAAATGGGAAAGTTATAAAATTAACTGGACACTTCCCCTAAATTGACTCTTTTTATGTGTGTGTGGCACTGGAGATTGAACCCAGGAACATTCTACCTCTGAGCTGCATTCCCAGCCCTATTTTATTTTTATTCTGAAACAGGGTGTCGCGAGGTTGATGAAATTCTTGCTACTTTCGGATACTATCCTCGTGCCTGCGATCCTCCTGTCTCAGCCTCCCAAGTACTAGAATTACAAATGTGTGCCACCATGCCTGTCTTAAATTGATTCTTTTGCTTTATATCTTCTTAACAATTTTGATCCCCTTTGCCCCAGATCTGAGAGTAGAATCTAGTCATGTTTCCTGTGTGGCAGTCATTCCTAAAGTCACAGAACCACTGCTTGCTATGTCCTAAATCACATAGGAATATTTTAAAGGACAAAAGACTTACATAATGTCTCTGCAGAACTCAACCCCATACATGTGCTGTGAATTCACTATATTTATATCAGTCTAGATAAGAAATTTCATTGAAATTCATATGTGGGATTAAATGTACACAGATGGCTATCCATCTGCATCAGGAAACACTAATACATGAGGTTCATAGATATAAAGGAAAAAATCAAATAGCCAGTGTGATAAAAATGCTAATTAGGACAAAAACCTCATTTAAAATTGTTATTTCAAGAGCTTTGTGTCCTTTAATACAATTAGCATAGAGAGCTGGTTAGTTTCAGGTACACTTTTCAAATGCTGAGATACTGTAAAAAGCTAAATCTAAACATGCAATTATTTTTTTAATTCCATTTAATGAATACACAGAACTGCTCACAACTACAACTCTCTAAATTTATTTCTAATGAAAACTAATGAAACTGAAAGAGATTCACATTTCCACATCAACTGGTATATATAAGTTTTAAAGTTTATTCAAACTTCTACTTACTAAAATTAAAACCATTCTTAGTTTCTCAGCAAAATAGACATATATGGCATGAAATTATTCTCTAATTTTTCAATGTATGGGATAAACTATTTTTGTCTGTGTCTTCTTTCTCAGAATATGTTACTTTGTGCTTTGAAAACACTTCAACAACCAGAAATGATCTTCATGTTACTGCCCTGATGCCAGTTACAGTAGAGGCAACATGTTTCATGCAAAACTTCAAGTTTTCTAATTTCTCCTCTTTCTAAGTCTAAACCATTATCTTTTGAAATTTTCAGAAATAACACAAAAATTAAGCTGTTCAATTGTTCTTTCTTCTCCATACTGATTCACTGTAACATTCTAAGACTTCACTCACTTTGTGTATCAATATCTATTGGGAGGCTGAGACCGGAGGATCTGGGTTCACAGCCAGCCTCAGCTACTTAGTGAGGGTTTCCACAACTTAGTGAGACTCTGTTTCAAAAAAATAAAGAATAAAAAATAGGGCTGGGGGTATAGCTTGGAGGTAGAATGCCCCTGAGTTCAATCCCAGTACTGCAAAATAAATAAATGAATAAATAAATAAATAAATAAATATCTACATCAGTAAAAGGAAACTATCCAAATGGGACACTTTTAGTATGTGCAACTTATACCCTAAACCATTCTAGCTAAAGACACAGTGATGTGAGGCTGAGACAGGAGGATTGCAGGTTTGAGGCCAGCATGCCAGTAACATAGTGAGATGCCATTTAAAATACAAAATCACAAGGAGGAGGAGCTCAGAGGTAGAACAGCCCTGGGTTCAATTCTAAGTACCACACACACACATGTTAAAAAAAAAAAAAGAGGCAATAGTGGTAAGGGAAGGTGGAGGGAGGGAAATTAGAGCAAAACGAGGATGGGGATTCAGACAAAGGAAAGGGGAGATTTGAAGGGAGGAGGGAACACAGTGAGGGCTTGTTAATCTTAGATCTGCAGTAATATATAAACCCATGGGATCTGAGTCTTTCTAGAGGAAAATGAAGACAGAGCATCTTTTCTGGAAACAAATTACCCATTATAAATTTTTTTATCCTACTATAGTATCATGGAACTTTAAAAAGAAATAGAGTAATTTTCAAGTAACTATAGAGACTTCAACAGCTTTATGAAGTGTTTAGTCAGAGTTAATTTCTGTCTCAGAGGGTACTTTAAATTCAATCTCACTTAATTTGCTTGGACATCTTTAATCAAACCACTCATGTGGACCATCAGTTATAGATTTCCACCCAATTTTACACCTGAGCTGACTGAGGCAGGAGGAATTAAATAATGTGTGCGGCTCACAATGTGAGTTAACGATGCAGTTGAAGGTGGGAAATGGCCCCTCTGTCTTCCTTTCAGCCATTACCCTAAACACTTAAACAACTTTGCTTTATCATTGGATGGTGAGTTACACATTTAGATACCAGATATGTTATGAGCAATCATATGCTGCTGTAAAAAAAAGATTTTAAAAAAGAAATCTTCAGAATAAAGTATGTTCAAAATAGAAAAAAATACCTAACAACATTTATTAATTATTTTCTTATTGCTTCCCACCACCATTCATTACAATTATTCTCACAGGTGGCTCCATGAATTCTGATTCCTCCTATGACCACATCTGGGTGAATTTCCCATCTTCTACTTTTATTTGGTTTACCTAGTCTCATTCATTTATTCATTAATTCAATCGTTTATCTGGGCTGAAAATAGTTTTAGGTGCTGGTTTGCAAACATAAATAAAACATGATTCTTTAAAATGACTGCAGTCTGAAAGGGAGAGACAGAATCAATTAAACAAAGTAGTGTCTTACAGGGGGATCAATAAATACCTCTACAGGACGAAATAGGGAGAGAGTGTGAAATAGTGAATCAAGAAAGGATCATAGAAAATTTGATTAAAATCTTGCAGATGGGCACTGGGTTTATTTGACAAATATTTTAATTATCAATAATAATACTGAGCAAACTAGATAAAATTGCAAGAGAAGCAACATTAACTTCATGGCTCATCAGTATCAAAAAGACCTTACTGTCTGACCCAAAGTAATTAGTAGAACATATATTATTATTTGTTTTTTAAAATAAATCTAAGGAAATATACTAATTCAGATGTCCTGTTTTATTTTAGTTTTCTCCACTTTTACCAAGCCCCGGAACTGTATAGAAAAGGCAAGAGCTTTTGTTGACTGGGTATACATTTTGGGGAATACTGTGAAAGAAAAATCAACCAAAGCACCATAGGCATAAGGTTTTATTCGGAGACCTTAGTTGCGGCTGGGAAAAGGGGGAAATATTTTATAAAACTTTTAAATCAGGACCCAGCCTAAATGCATATAGTTTCAAGGATATTTTGTCAAAAAATACTTCTTGGAAGATTAGGAATTATTCTTGTGATTTGGTAGTTACTGGTAAGACAATTGAGGTTTATCAAGAATAATGAGATTGAAGCTGGACACGGTGACACACCATGTCCAGTAATTTCAGTACGTGAGAGGCTGAGAGAAGGATCGCAGGTTCAAAACCAGCTGCAGCAGTTCAGTGAAACTCTTAGCAATGGAGGTAGAATGCCTCGGAGTTTAATCCCTAGTGCCATACACACACACACACACACACACACACACACAGAAAGAGAGAGAGAGAGAGAAAAAAAAAAAAGGAAAAAAGTGATGAGGCTAAAGAATTCCAGGCTAAGGTCATGAGCAAGAAGAGGTAGGAATGAAGAGTTTCAAAGACTGAGAATGGATGAGTTCTAAGAGGGAAAATTTCAATCATTCAGAAATGCTAATAGACCTTGTGCATCCATCAAGCTTAAGTCTTCCTGTTGAGAAAGGGAATCCCTGTAGAGAGAGGGAATTTTTAATTATCCTGAGAGTATTCCACATGGTTTGTCAGTGAGTTGTCCAAGGCCAGTGATTTTTCCTCTTTCTCCATCAGCAGGGAGCTGCATCCAACTTTAATTTCCCATGAGACTCGGGTCCTAAAAGGGTGGGGCAGCTACATTTTCAGCACTCATTGAAACACTGTGCACTAAACCTGAAACTGCTTGGGACCTCAAGACAAGCCTTAATATCACCAGAATTGTACTTACCATATATAAAGAGATCCAAGTCTCACTAGAAAAAGAAGTAGAGAGATATATCATCTTTCTTAGAAACCAATTACCCATTATAAATGTGCTTTATCCTACAAAATACCTTAGGATTCGAGAAAGAGGTACAATTACTGGGGTAATGATAAAAGGATATATATGCATATATAATATATAACATATATTATATATGTTAAATATTTTATATACATGAATGAGAGAGAGAGAGAGAGAGAGAGAGAGAGAGAGGTCAGAGTCTGTCTGCTGTAAATGTTCTAGTTTGCTTCCAGCTGAATCCCAGATCAAGCAGATTCCCTTGGGGATGTGAAGAAAGTGTGTTCATGTAACTCCTGGCCCTTTTGTTTCTGAGTTAAAGACTGTAGCCAGTGACACTAGTGATTACCTCAAGTCCCAAACCATCCGATATCTTGAAATATAAAAAATTATATATATATATATATATATATATATACATATAAATATATACATATAAATATATCTGGAACAAAGAAGTATGTGACTCTTACAAAGAAAATAAATATAATTATTTGAAACATGTTTAAAGTTTCTAATTAGAGTTGATTTTAATTATATTAAATTTGAAGAAAAATCCGTTAAATTTTTGTGACTCTCTTGAGTTGAACTATAAGAAATAAGCTTCTTTTTAAAAATGTGATGGTTATAAGTCAAGTGAGATCTGCTGCAGCAAGCCCAAGTTGTATACCCACATGTACCTACACTAAGCAAAGATTAGGTAAATCACTCTGATCCCCTTCATGCAGTCTTATGGTTTTCCTTTTTGAGATAACCAAGAAGCACTCACACAGAATGAATGATGCATTATTAAGCAAACAATTCATTCTATGTTGGTATAGGTTAGGGAAAATATACATGTTTTCAACTATCAAATAAAAACACATGTAGATTAGAAAAGACTTTATTCAAAAGGATTATTGCAGCAGGCTTTATTCAAAAGAATTATGGCAGCAAAGGAAAGGAACTCTTTGAAGTAGTAGGAGGGAAACTATTGCAAGGGAGAACAATCTCTAACCATGAATTGGCAAATATATCAGAAGTCAGACAGAAGAGGTCGTTTACAAAATAAACAACCCTAGAAAAAATTAAGTGTGGGGGAGTGGGCGATTAGATAGTTAATCAGGAAGTGGTTTGCCCTGAGGCCAGCTGATTCTTAGGACGTATGATGGTTAATTATGGTTGTTAACTTGACTGGATTGAGACATGCCTACAAAATTGATAAAGCATACTTCTGGATGTGTCTGTGACCTTGTTTCCGGAGATGATTGGCATATCCATCAGCAAACTGAATGGGGAATACAGGAACCTGTCCAGTAGGTTGAGGACCCTGATATAACAAAAAGCAGGAGAACACTCTCACGCGCAGGTGTGCCCCTGCCCTGAGTGGGTGCATCCTTATGCTGCTGCGGTTATGGCAAACGTTAGACTACAGATTCTTCAGGCCTTGAACAGAAACTTGCACCAGCGACTCTTCAAGGAGCTTCCAGGACTTTGGGGGCTGCACCATTGGTCCCTCTTGTTCTGAGACTTCCAGCTTCATGGACTGAGATACTAGCTGCTACTGGTTTCCCCAGTTCTCCAGCCTGCAGGTGGTCATTGTGGAATTATCCAGCTTGTGATCATGGAAGTCAATCTAATAAATCCCCTCTTATGATTATGTATACAGTCTTTTGGGTCTTCTCCTCTGGAGAAGCCTGACTAATATCATAGGGAATAAGGAAGGGTTGTGAGCTAGCGTATGCCAAAGATAGGTCAAAGTTCAAGAACCTGATGAAAGAAACTGATTTAAAGTTTGGTCAAGTTAGAGGGTATTTGGTCAGTTGTTAGCAACAGTTTAGCTAATCATGTATGAGATGCAGAATGGAATTTGGAGGGTTTGGGTCTTTGGCTTTGCCATATACAAACAAGGTGGTTGTCCCTGACCCTTACCTAATCGTAGGGGAAGGCTGATTCTTTAATATAAACCTTTTCTTGGAAGACAAAAGGGTGGGTGGATTTCTTTTTATTATCATTATTATTTGAATATACTTTTATTGGTGCATTGTAATCACACATTATAATGAAATTTAAGGTGATAGGGATACATGCGCACAGCACTTGGTGAGCTTTCCCTCATCTCCCTCCTTACGTGATACTGAAATTGGCATTGACAATTTCATATATGTACATACTATCAATTGAAGTGTTTCCTTCATGAAATCTCCCTCCCCCTCACCTCCCTCCCCTAGACTCCCTCCATTATTCCACCAGGGTTTCTCCTCCTTTATCTGGAGTCCTTCTTGTATCTTGATTTCTTTCTAGGTTCCACATATGAGAGAAAACATATGACCCTTCACTTTCTGTGACTGGTTAATCTCACTTAGCATCATGTTCTATAGAACCATCCATTTTCCTGCAAATGATATAATTTTGTTCCTAATGTCTGAGTAGAATTCCTTTGTGTATATATCCCATAATTTTGTAATTCATTCACCTGTTGATGGACACCTGGCCTGGTTCCATGATTTGGCTATTGTGAATTGTGCTGCTGTACACATGGATATACATGTATCACTATAATATTTTGACTTCTTAATCCCCTTCCTTCCCTGTTTTCTTGTAGCACAGGATTCAGGTAAAATTCAATCTTGTCACAACTTACTAAATTTTTTGTCCTCATAGAAAGCAATACACTGCCTTTTTCTAAGATCATTTTTATGAATATAGTTTATGGCAGTTATCTGCCACAGAGGACAAAGGGTCACCAAGAAATTCATTATGATATTCTCCCTTCTAGAAAAAGATGATTCTCTAACTCCAGTATTCTACTATCTGACCAGAATACCTAGATATTTTTTCAAGTAGATTCAATTCTAAAGAGGAAGGATCTTCTGCAGAGTGAAAGAGATTCAGAAAGATCAATATTCATCATCTTTGTTGATGTATAACACCTCCAGCAACAAATCTGACAAACACTGTCGCTAAGCTCCCTGCATTCTTACCCATCTGCTTGCGTGGCTTGGTGCCCTCACCCTAGGAGTTTTGCCAATTTTTGTCAAAAAGCAAGTCAGGATAAGGTGAGATGAATCACCTCTGTAAGAGAAGTCTTGAATTCTATAAGCTTGGATGTTTGGCTTTTATTTCCTTTATTTTATTTTACTTACCCTTTGGCAACTTGTTTACAGAATGAGGGAATGGGCATGCTGAATACAGTTTAAAATAACAGAGAAAGAGGGAAAACTTGGATAAAGCAAGAGAACCTGTTAATTCTTCTTTACAATTGTGAATGTATGAAATTGTAGAATCATATTTTCAATGAGGCCATTGAAACGAGCTGTATCTTTTTTTGGGGGGAATACTGGGGTTTGAACCTAGGGGCATTCTACCTTCCATCTACACCCGAAGCTCTATTTTTTATTTATATTTTGAAACAAGGTTTCTCTAGGTTGCTGAGAGTCTCACTATGTGCTGAGGCTGTCCTCGAACCTGCGATCTACCTGTCTCAGCCTCCCAAATACTGGGATTACAGGAGTATGCCAACATTCCCAGCATGCAGTATCACATTTCAATGAGGCCTGTCAAGTGAGCAGTATCAGTTTCACTTACCAACTGATAATATTTTTAAAAGTTACTTAAAGGAACAAATAATTCAAACAGTCAGCTCAGGACTTCCCTCACAGAATGCTAAAAAATTAGAATTTAGATAATTGGAGAACACATTGATGTGCTTATTAGATAAAGGAAACTTATTAGATAAAGGAACAACAACAACAAAATCTTTCAGTTAAATGAATTACCTTGCAAGACATTACCAACTGATTCAACATTAATAGAGCAATAGGTATGAACTGAACTGTGACCTTAGTATAATATTTTTTGACTTGTCAAATTTTTTCAAGAAGTTTAAATGCCTCAATAATAACTTAAGACATTAAATTTCTTAGTAGGTCATTGAGTTTAATTCTGTTGCAGATAGCTTTTTTTTACTCTTTTCACACATTTGGTAGACTATTTTTAATTCTTTAGGAAGTAAATTCACTGGAAGTAAGTGATGTGTTTTTTTTTATAAATTTTTTACTTCTTTGTGCTCTATATTTATAGAAGATAAGCATTATATTTTACTGTACACTTTTTAAGAATGGGGCAAATCATTTCTATATTGCTCTTTGTTTTCAGATATTTGGACCATTACAGGCTAAAGGTAGAGTATTTACACTCCAATGATGTTGCCTGGAGTAAGACATCTAATGTCCGATGCGTCAAGACTGAACATCCTAAAAAGAATTTCAAATTAAACTTTCAATCCTTTATGTTCTATACTTTATTTTTTAATTTTAATACTTTTATTGTGCATTGTAATTATACATCATAGTGAGGTTCAAAGTGATAGAAAGATATATGCACACACATCTCTTGGTATATTTCCATCCAGATTTCCCCTCCCTCCTCCCACACATGCTGGTGAGATTGGTAGTGACACCTTCATATGTGCACATTTGAACTGCTTCCTTCATCAATTATCTTTTTCCCTTCCTGACATCTCTCCCCTGACTCTTTTCTACTATTCTGCTGGTGTCTCTCTCCTTATATATCTGAAGTCCCTTTTGTTTCCTATTTTCTCTTTAGTCTCCATATCTGAGAGAAAACATACAACCCTTGATTTTCTGAGACTGGCTGATCTCACTTAGCATAATATTCTCTAGTTCCATCCATTATCCTGCATGAAAAATTTGTTCTTTATGGCTCAGTAAAGTTTCATTGTGTGTAGATACCACATTTTCTTTGTCCATACACCTGCTGAGGGACACCTAGGTTGGTTTCATAATACAATTCTAGGTTTACACTTTCCTTTGCTTTCTTGTGGCTTTTAGATTTAAAATAAAACCTATGGTCTATAGATATCCCCAGATAGAATGGATGCCTCATTAAATCGCATCTCATACAATCAGATGCATAATCTTCTAAATAAGAAATCATATGCAGGCATTTTACATAGTTTCTTAAACTTTTACAATTTTGCCAGTGTAGTCTTTATAAACTGTCAAATTTTTAAAAAGTATTCTGTGTCAATTAATTTTGTATTTATTAAGAATTTAGTGCTAAAACTGATAGCTATAGGTACATTATGTAGATATCATATTGATACAGATATCTCCCAGTGGCAAGAAGTGCTTATTTGTATGCAGGTGATAATGATGCAGTAGAGGCTTGTGATACAGGGTAGAATAGGGCTCAAAAGGGATTTAAATCTTGAAGAAGACATATATGGATAAAATTGTGAACCCAAGAGCAGGGAGTGAGAATAGCTTCCTCCATTGTAAAGGGAAAAGATATGGCAAAGATTGTTGGTTTGTAGATTTGATTATGCCAATGTGGGGATGCATTTTCCTGGTTTCTTTCATTTGCTTAGTGAAATATGAATTGAGATCAAAGGAAAATTTTATGTAGAAAAAGGTGTGGATTTTTGTGAATAGGGCAAAGATGTGGAAAGATCTTGGGGTGAGAGAAAGAGGTTTAAACTGCAATTTCAGTGCAGGGCTTAGGAATGATTTGAATTATCATCACTGTGAAGTCATCACTACCCACCTGCCCAGCTCATGATTTTATTTAGCAATGATTTGTGGCAAGACATCTAGTTAAAAACTAATTTAAACTTTTACCAAGTGAGAAGAACGGGTATTTTTAAGATAACTATATTGATTAAGAACCTAGAATATAAGCTGTATATGAAAGGAAGTGAAGAAAATGGCAGCAGAGAAGTTGGCCTGGCTACTGCATCTCACATTTTCAATGTCCGCAGAACACAGTGGCTATTGTAAAATCAAGAAGAATCCAATCGCTCTTCTTTAAGATCAGTGTTGCTTTTTGGCTGTTTTGTAGCCCATGTGGTCATGCCCTGAGGCAAGAATTCAGTTGTCTTATCCATCTACTGGGTGTTTGAGGAGGGAGGACTGTCTTTATTTCACATCATCAGCATGTCTCAGCACATATGATATTCAAAGAAAGAGTAGCTAGTTATAATAAACATTTATGAAACCATATTTTCCTAATGAATTAAAGTTTATAAATCACTTATGATAAGCATTCCTAATTTATTTTGAATATAAAGTTCATGAGTAACCCATAATCCATTGGGAAGCTGTGTTATTGAGCCTTGTGTTACACTTTCTCTTAGTAAAGCTACCATCTAACCAATTATATAGATGTAAAATCCTCAGAACAAATGATATGGAATTACATCATAAATATACAAAAATAAATTGAGTGAAATGTGTTCTTTTAACTGTAAGTGATCCATGCAAATATGGAAGTAAGTAAATATCATCAAATGAAAATAAACAGAGCCTATTTGCTATAGCAAGAGAGTCAGCCACCATCATTTCCATTTGATAGAGACTCAAAGACAGACAGTGAAGCGGAGAAGATTCATGGTAAAAAAAATAAATAAAGGAAAAGGTTTCAGTTTTGTTCTGATTGGAGGTTATTGGCATGCAGAAGACTGCAGGTATCCAAATCTGGGATATTGACATCTTTTATATGCATTGTTGTAGTTGAATATAACTAAGGCACATTCTTCCATTTATTGTACTTTAAATCATCTCTAGATTGCTTATGATACCTCAAACAATGCAAATGCTATGTAAATAGTTGTTATATTGCATTGTTTAGGGAATATTGCCAAGAAAAGTGTGTCTGTACATATTCAGTACAGACATTTTTTTCAAATATTTTTTAATCCGCAGTTGGTTGAATCCACAGATGTGGAATCCATGAATATAAAGGGCTGACTGTGATGATACTAAGGAAATTGGTAGTCATTCACTAAACTCTAATCATTTGAGCCAGTTGCTGGAGAGGTTGTGGGCTGGCTCCCTGGGCTGGCTACTGGAGAGTTCTATTTTCATTTATGATGTGGCCATTGTTCATTTGTATACTTAGAATCTTACAAAGCTATTCAGTATATAATGATTATTTAATGATTGTGCATTTAGAGATTTGACTTCAAGTTAAAAAATTCTCAAACTTATAAATTGGAACAAATTGTTAGGGACAAATATGATTTTAGCTTAAATGATATTAATCATTAATAAAGTGTGCCTGCTTTAAAAATATGGTAGCTCATCAGGATCTGTAAATTAACATAACTATGCTAACTCCTCTCAGAACTCCATGCAATGTTTTGATTCTATAATATCAAATAGCACATATTTAGTCCATTATAAAAATGCTGCAAACCAGTGTATGCTAGTAGTTTAAATATTACCTAAGATGAAAATGATATCTCAAAATAATTTTTAGTCTAAAGTAGAAATAATTTTCAAAAGCTCTAAAGACCTAGCCTAGAGTATATTTTGTAACATCATTTATGCTCCCAGAAATAGGTAAAAAAAATAGCAAAGGCGTGGAAAGCAAAGGCAATAGAGAATCAGGAACAACAAAAAACACAACTAACTAAGAGCAAAATCATAAAGTTGAAGGTAGAATATGTTAAGAACAAAGTCCCTAAATACAACTAAAGGTCCACAACCTTTGGAAGAATCAAGAGAAAAAAGAGAGGAGATGGAGGAGATGCAAATAGACAATTTACACAATAAAATTATTTGAATAATGAAAGGCACACAATAAACAAATGAAATAAGTAGAGAAAACTATGTAAACATGCAGAGAGACTAAAGTTTTAAAAAATACAGTATACTAAAATTGGCAAGTGGGTGAAATAAGAAAAGATAAATATGGAAAGAATGAAATGGTAAACATAATGTACCCAAGTTGAAATAATTCACCCAGGAATCACTCTTCCTATGAGAGTTGATATAAACAAAAATATAAACAAAAATGTGAGGAATATTTGCCCACTTCAGATTATGAGGTGAGCATAATTTTAATAATAATAGTATAAAAGCATAATACCAATAAGTAGATGAGAAAATTATGAATAGTACTTTAGTTAATTCTGTACAATAATGCACATAATCAAAATAATGTACATAATCATCATGTACATAATCAAAATTATGTACATGATGAAGTAGGGCATCATTATCATCTCTTGTGACATCCTCCTAGCTGGTCTCTTAGGCCTACCCTCACTTCCCTATCATCTATTATCTATATAGCAGTAGTCTTTTTAACAATAGCTTAAGATTATGTTACTATTCTCCTCAAAACCCTCTACTGTTGATCCCTCTCATTCAAAGTAAAAGCCAAAGTCCTTTTGAGACCCACAGGTCCTCTTCAGTTGGCGTCATTCCCTCACCCCACTGCATCCCTATCTTCATCTCTGACCACCTTGTCATCTCACAGTGTTGTTCACTCTGTTCTGGCACAAGTCTCCCTGCTGAAATACTCTGAGCCGGCTCCTGACTGCAGTTCTGGACCCTTGTTTCTCTACCTGAAATCCTCTTCCTCCTGTGATTCTCATGACTTCTCCCACAATTTTCTCAATTTCACAGTAGCTGAAACTCCTTCTCAACAATCACCATAGACAGGAGTAAATACCCTTTCTGTGATCTTCTCCCCAGAACAAGTCATTGTCTATCCCAGTGAAAACAAACTCTTGTTTTGTTCACCAAAGAATTTCAGACCCAATAGAGAAAATGAGCAAAAGATACAAATGGGAAATTCACATGAGGAGAAATCCATATGGTTAAGAAGTACTTGAAAAGGAGGCTAAGTATACAAACCTTGGAAACAAATGAAGCTGTTTTATTTATTAGTTGTGTGATGGAAAATAGGTCTTAACATACCTGGGTTTTAGTTTCTAAAGCTGTGTAATAGGATTGATTGTACCTATAGCCCACTTATGTGAGATGAATAAGTCCTATATATATTTTTTAGTCTAATAAAAGATAAAGTAGTCTAATTCCAGTATTCTAATGCAAATTAAAAAACTAAGCAATGGATTAAGAACTGTTTGGACTAGAAACCAGAATTATATTAGTGCAGATCAGTGTGACAGCACTTAGTGAAACTGTCTATAAATATAATTCATGACCAGTATCCATACTCCTGGGTTTATACATTAGAGCAGCATGTGCACAGGTCCATAGAGAATCATATATGATAACATAATATTACTTTCAATAGTAAAGGAATTGGAAAGGTATATAACAGCAGGTAAAATAATATGTAAAATGCAGTGTACATTTATTATGAACAGAACAAAAATGAGAGCTGAAGGAAACATAGTTCTTGGAGATAAAAATGTAGAAACTAAATGAGAACCATGGCATAATGGAAATTATATAAGTTAAATCATCAGGTATTACTTCAGAAATAATATTTCAGGGATATATGCATGTTCCTGAACATTTCTGTATATTAAACACATTAACCTGGGTGCACTTGAGGGGAAGCAAGTGACATTTGGCAGACAATAAATAGAAAAATACAATAAAGTCAAATAGATTAGTTGTTAGTGAAATCTGGTTCCTGACAGGCTGATGGGGAGACATTTTGACATCATTGAAGCCCTGTCCTCAGCCTTGAATTAGACTGTGAAATTTTCCTACAACACTAAATGCAATGCCAATCCCAAACATGGCAGGTGTCACAAAAGGATCAAAAACATTTTATAAAGACTAACATAAGAGGCGGCGGCGCCATCTTGGCCAGACCGCGCCGGTTGCTACCGGCATTGCGGCTTCCACGCGCCGCCGGCAGAGAAGCCAAGGACTCCTGGGAAGTTCAGCAGCTGCAGATCAGCAGAGATGAAGGCAAGCAGTGGCTCCTCCACACTTGAGAGACCAAACGGCAGCGGCCACAGCGGCTGCAGCGGCGCCATCTCGGCAGGACTTTACCAGCGGCCGCCAGCATTGTGGCTTCCACACAAGACCAACGGAGACGCCAGCGACCTGTTGTGAACCCAGCAGCTGCAGAATAGCAGCAGTGAAGGCTATCAGTGACTCGCTCCACGCATGACACGGACCCGAACTGCTGCGTCGGCAGAAGCGGCAGCAGCGCCATCTTGGTCAAACCGCACCAATGGCTACTGGCGTTGCAGCTTCTGCAGGCCACCAACAAAGCCAGGAAGCTCTTCTAAAACCAGCACTGCAGAGCATCAGTGACAAAAGCGAGCAGCAGTTCGATCCACACTCGGCAGAGTCCCCAGGACCCTGAGGCCTAACCAGAACCTGTGGCAGTGGCTGAGCCCAAACCCCAGCCCAGAGATTAAGAACAGCGCTCAACAAGACCGTAAATCAACGAGCTGCCCGAGGGGGAGAACACCCAGCGCGGCCACAGGGACTCGAGGCGTCTGGGACAGTGCAGATTGCCCCGGAGGAGGCGGGAGTGGGGTTTGCTGTGGGACGCGGTAGACGCGTGGATAAGCAGACAATCCCCAGTGACATTTGGGTGGGACAGACTTGCAATCCGGGGGTCGCAGCACCCTTATAGAGTCTCCAGGGATAACCACAGGACATACAGCTGTGGTAACTGGGGAAATTGGACCAAACCAGCCATCTCTGTGGAAAACGTGGAGTTCTGTGTTTACACAGAATCGGGGCAAAGCGATAACCACTGCTTCTGTAGCCAAAGAGAGACACAAGCCCGGGGCCCCCTGCTGGTGCCTCCTACCATAGGTGTAGACAGAGAGAGGCACAGGGACAGACCAAGTAGAGACCGCGGAGACCCACACTTGCAGAGAGAGGGGCAACAGCGGCACTGGTCCCACACACAGGTAGTGAGAGGCACCAGGCAAGGGTCCCAATCACTGAAGGAGACTAAGAACTGGGCCTGAAAATGGACATTATACTGAGCAAGTGGGAATAACCACTCAGTAAAGGCCACTCACCTTTAAGGCTCACCTGGTAGCAACTATCTACCCCCAGGATAAGAAAATATAAAGGGAGAGGGATTTGACATAGGATACCTATAGAGTGAGAGAGGAAGAGCTACCAAAAGCAACAAAGGCATAAACATAAGAAACCTGAAACCATGAAAAGGAAGAATAGAAAAGAAACAATGAGCCCCCACAA
>PVJS01038182.1:0-19540 GCA_004027185.1 Glis glis
AAAAAAAAAAAAAAAAAAGAAGAAGAAGGGGGTTGGCGAGGGAGGTGAGGAGGGAAAAAGGGAGACTTGATGAAGGATACAGTTCAAATAATGTTGTATTCATATACAAAGGTATCAATTCCAATCTCAATAGTATGTACGGGGAGGGGGAGGGAACATTTTGGGATCCGGAGGGAGGGAAACGCATCAAGTGCTGTGTGCATGTGTATTTCTATCACCCTGAACCTTACTATGATGCATAATTACAATATATCAACAAAAGTACAAATAAAAAGAATTTGTGAAAACTAGAGATACCATATATAAAAGCCTAGACCATATTCAAGAACATGAAAGTATGTGCCACACAAATAAACCAGAGTCCTGATCATTCTAATCCAGTGATATTCACACTTTAAAAAAATAAAGGAACCCTTTGTATGAAAATGCCCAAGATAGAAGAGACACGCTAGGTTAGACTGGTTAAAATGTAGTGTGAGAGCCTGGCGTGGTGGCGCACACTTGTAATCCCAGTACTTGGGAGGCGGAGACCGGAGGATCTGGGTTCGCAGCCACCTCAGCTACTTAGAGAGGCCCTCCGCAACTTCGTGAGACCCGGTTTCAATAAAGGATAAAAAATAGGACCAGGGGTGTAGCTCAGAGGTAGAATGCCCCTGGGTTCAATCCCTGGTACCGCAAAAAAAATATATATATATAGTGTGAGAGAAGATGCATGGCCCAGAGACCCCGACATAGATCCCTCAGGTCCCTATTCAATGTGATTCCTGAGGAGTAGGAAAACCACACATCCAGTCTCCTCTCCCTTTCCAACTGAGCAACTCAGGAATGAGATAAAGAAAGCAACTTTCCTAAGGTTACACAGCCTGTTCACTGTCAAAGCCATTAATACACCTCAGTTCTCATGACTACCCACACCACAAAGCTTCCTTGATCCATTTCCCACCTATCTTATAGTTATCAGTGACACAGAAGTGACAGTTTAGAAGAGAAACTACATTGTTAGAAATAAGTATTTGGAAGACAAGAATACTTAACAATATTTAGTGGTGAAGGAGATGGAAACTAAAAAGACAAAATAAATTAATCTGTATTGCCATTAGAGGAAATTTCAATTAAAGACAAACAAAACTACTCAATTATGTACAGTACAAAAGCACATATTTCTTATAGTATCTTTGGTCTCCAAGAGGAATTTAAAAGTTGTGTGAGAAATCTCATGTAAGATGCTAGGAAACTCTAAAATGTTTCATACAAGGTCATACATTCAAAATAGATAAAACTGAAAGAAAAACCAGTTAGACATTTAGAGAACAATATTAGTAATTAGAAAAATAAGTTTTTTATCAAACACTTTATAATTTAGAGATGTTAGTGCATTAGTTAGCTTTTTCTATTTGTGTGAATATACTCACCAGTAATTTTTCATCATCAAATAGTTTGAGAAGATAAGAGCTATCTGAAAAGCATATGTATGTAATGGAAGGAGAAAGAAAAGCTATGTTAAGGACAGACGAGAGAAAAAAAAGGACAGGTGAACAGAGAAAAGTTCCCATCGTATCTCTTAAATGCTGGGTTTACACATGTCTATTGTATGTCTGAGTATCAAATGCCCTTCACTTAATGCTCAGTATCTAACCCAACAATAATCATCTCCTTCAAGACTCATTCTCCAACTATTCTCAACTCAAATTGACCTATCTTTATCTATTCTACTCACATAGCATCTATTCTACTCACATTAACATTCTTTACATTGTCTCACACAATCTTCAAACTGTAGATTGCTTATTAATATCTTATATGCATGTATCTTACATATCTAGTGGCATTAAGAATAATTTCAATACAGACTCACTGTTTGGTATTTCATTCCATAAACTAGAAAATAATACTCAGTAAATTAGCTGAATTAATAAATTCATAAATGCACGAACAAAGATAAAATGAAAACATTTAGGAGCATTGCTTAAAACATTGGGTAAAAGCAACCCTAGTCTAATGAATGCTTTGAAAAATCTTTACATGCAGATTAAATTAATTTCGCTTCTGTCAATAATGAGATGCTGGCCTATTCTATGAGCTCTGTGCATTGCCTAATGGGGGAAAAGTGACGTTGATGATAAGTGTTGAAATCTTGACCAAATCAGCAACTGACTTAATTTTGAACAGATCATGTCCCATCAGTTAAATAATCAGAGTACAACAGGATTGGAGGACTCTTCCAATTTTGACATATTTGACTTATGACACGTTGGAAACCAACGGGAAATGATCAACTAGTTCCTGTCCAGATAGAAAAATGTCCCATTTTGCTGGTTTTATTCCGAGTTGGGAGGTTCTCAAACCCGGTACCACTTCAGAATCACCTATAGAATTTCCAAAAATGCATATGCAAAGGTTTTAGCACAATATTCTTATGCCATTTGTGGAGAGCCCTTTTGCAAGCTGCCAGGGCTATCCACAAAGCCTAATGCCTTTCTTCTGCTTGGAGACCAGCATACAAGTGTCAGCAGTAAACATCTCTGTAATAATAAAATACATGAAAGGACACAGTACCTAGCAGTGTCATACCATGGACGGAAGCATGGAATTGGGTTGCAAGAAGACTTGATATGACATGCAACGCTTGCCAGGGAACCTTTGAAGAAGAATAACAAGAAGAGGGGACTTGTCATAGAAGAGATTAAAACCCAGTCTAGAGACTCAGTAATTAAAACTATATTGGCACATGAATAGACAGAAGCCCCCATGGTAAAGAGTATAAAATCCAGACTTGCCGGGCGTGGTGGCGCACGCTTGTAATCCCAGTACTTTGGGAGGCGGAGACCGAAGGATCCAGGTTCGCGGCCAGCCTCAGCTCGCTCTCTCTCTCTCTCTCTCTCTCTCTCCCTCCCTGTCTCTCTCTCTCTCTACTTAGTGAGGCCCTCCACAACTTTGTGAGACCTGGTTTCAAAATAAAGTATAAAAAATAGGGCTGGGGGCGTAGTGCGGAGGTAGAACGCCCCTGGGTTCAATCCCTGGTACCTCAAAAATAAATAAATAAATAAAATCCAGACTTAACCGACAAGCACTAGAAAGTTTAGTATTGGGACCAAGTTATATACTCTTGAATAAACAAGACTAAGGAAAATGGATACCTTTTAGAGAAATGAGAAAGTCGGATTCTCTTTCCTACTATACACCAAGGAAAACTCCAAATAGAGTAAAGGTCACAACATAAGGGTATGTGTAAAGAAAACTATACTAAATATTGAAATAAACATGGAGTATACGTAAAACCCGAGCATGGAAAACTTGTAAGAGAGATTCAAAATAAAAATCCATGTCTAAAATATTTTTTTAGGTTTGAACAGATTTAAAAAATTCGTCACAGTAATAATTTTAAACAAAATGAAGGCGGGGATAGTGGCACATGCTTGTAATCCCAGTACTTGGGAGGCTGAGACAGGAGGACAACCTCAGCAAGTACTAAGACTCTCATCAATCTAAAATAGTGCTGGGGGTATAGCTCAGAGGTAGAATGGCCCTGCGTTCAATCCCTAGCACCACACACCCACCCACACAAACACACACACACACACACACACACACACACACACACACACACACTGAAATAAAACGTAGAAAGTAAGAAATATTTTCAACTTCTATCATGGACAAAAAAGTTAGTCTCACTAAAACTATAAATGCTAATCAGAAAACAAAATAAAAAACCCAAAGAGCACAATAAAAAATGGATAAAGGACATGAAAATACTAGAGGCAATGACCCTATGTGAAACAGATGTTCAATCTCTCTCTCAAGAGAAACACAGACTAGGGCAGCATGAGGGATGTTTGGTGCCAGAAACAGCAGAGGAGTGTGTGGATTAGGACTTCTAAATAACAATTACAAACATGTTTTCTTTAACATGTGGAAGCTAGGGGGAAATTGGAAAACACTAGGAACTATAAATAAATGAGAGACCAGCAGAATAGTGGGAAGGGTTAGAGGAGGGAAGTGGGAAGGGGGAAAGGGAGACGATGAAGGAAGCAGATCAAATAATGCTGTGTACATGTACAAAGTTATCAATTCCAATCTCAATCCTATGTACGGGGATGGGGAGGGAGCAGCGTGGACTCCAGAGGAAAGCACGCCAAGCTCTGTGTGCATTTGTTTCTATTCTGCACCTCACTATGATGCATAATTGCAATGCACCATTAAAAGTATAACTGCACAAAATAGAAAGAATGCCGACTGGGAGGCATTGGTGCAGATGAGGGCAGACGGATGCTGAAGGGGATTCAATCCTAAAGGAAGGAAAGGTTATTTGGTAAGAGCTACACGCACAGCATTTTGCATCTGAAGCGCCTTCCTGTTGGAAGGTGGGAGGTGGTAGAAATAGGACAGAGAGCCACAGAACTTGAAGTCAGTGCTCATCAGAGCGCAGACTCTGCATTTCCAAAACCAGAGAAAACGTGTGTGTGTGTGTGTGTGTAAGCTACAGAAAGGGATAGTCTAAAAAAATAAAATGGTGAGCTCTCCATGGTAGAGATAAAGTACTTTCCTCATTATTATTAGCTGCTTATTTTCTATTGTTCACATCTCTTGTTTCTGTTAAAATAAAAATTAATACAAAAGGAATGAATGGATGAATGAATGGAAGAAAAGGATGGCAAACCGGCACAGAGACGGACAGGAAAAAAGAGACAGGCAGACCTGGATTGGGGACTCAGTCCTACCAACTACTGGGTGACCTTGAGAAAATTACTTACTTTTTTTTTCAGTTTTCATTTTGTTTTAGTTGACAGAAAACGTCATGATTCCAAGCATATATTATTCTTAGGAAGGTTAGTTGGTGAAATGCGTTTAAGCTGCTTAGCACCGTGGTTGTGATCATCGGCATTATTGGTGTTCAACTGCACGTGTCCATTGAACAAGTTGGTGAATCGTGAGAAGGATATCCCGACCTCCAGTTCTGGCATGCAGGGCAGCCACACCCAGTCCTCTGAACAGCTGCTAAGCAGATTTGAGCCGACTGGCTGAGGTAGGATGATGCCCTGGCACTGAGGACTGGGGAGCTGGGAAGGGTTAAGTTACCTGTGCCACCACCTACCTCTGCTCTCTGGGCCACAACAAGACAGTGCACATCCAGAAGGCAAAGTTGTTAGTCAAGTTAAAAAAAAACTAAAATCAAGTGTTTTTCAAAAGCAGAGGTTGAAAAGGTGCTATATATGGCAAAGAGTGACGCCAACAAATGGACATTCATCCTGCTGGGTTCTTATTACAGCAATCTTACAAACTGTCTTTTTTCCCCCAAAAATGTTTTTCGGTTGAGTTAGTGGCCATGAACTTATTTTTGTGGATACACTGAAATTATAGTCAGCCTTCCTTGAGTTGAATGAGAGTCTAGTGAGTGATAGGAAGGGCAAGAGAGAGAAACGGGGTGATATTTAATGGCAAGAAGTAGAAGGGGTACTTTTTACATATCTAACCTTAGAGGACTGGGCTCCTCTCATTTATGACATATACTCAGAGATTTAGTATTGGTAATAAAATTAATAGTGAGTAATAGCAGTTGTAGTGGTAGCAGACTGGCAGAGTAGCTGTACTGACCTAAACATGTAGAATACGTTTAAAAACTTTCTCCACTTACTGGTATCCTGGATCCTCAAGGGACCTGGGAATTATTATTCCTCACATTTCACAGAGGGGAGAACTCGCTGAGAGACCGTCGTGAGATCTCCAACCACCTGTCCGTGGACAGCCAGCTCAGAACTCGAAGAGGGCGGCCTCGCATGTTTTTCTCATCTGACAAGGATTCTAGGTCACTTGCCCCTCTGCTTCCTTCCCCCAAACATGTACCTATTTCCCCAAATCCCAGCAAAAATGCGGAAGTACAAATGGCAAATGCAGTGCCTCGGGGCCATCTGTTGTATTTAGACCTCACATATAACTTCCGTTGGGTATGTTCACTTGGAGGGCCAGTATGAATTTTTTTTTTTTTTTTGCAGTACTGGGGATTGAACCCAGGGGCGTTCTACCTCTGCGCTACACCCCCGGCCCTATTTTTTATACTTTATTTTGAAACCGGGTCTCACAAAGTTGTGGAAGCCTCACTAAGTAGAGAGAGAGAGAGAGAGAAAGAGAGAGAGAGAGACAGAGAGAGAGCTGAGGCTGGCCGCGAGCCCAGATCCTCCGGTCTCCGCCTCCCAAAGTACTGGGATTACAAGCGTGCGCCACCACGCCCGGCTTCAATATGAATTTAAAAAGTGAAATTGTCCTGAAAACTAAGCACCTTCCCTCTCTGAGGCTGCTTCTCCATTGGGCCCCCCTATGCTAGTGAACAGCATCATAATTCTTCCAATTACCTCAGCCCTAGACCTCTGTGATCTTTCTACACTTCCTCTTGGTGCCTTAAACCACTCATGCAAATTCCAGCTCATCTTCCAGCCCTGCCTCAGCTGCTGCCCATCCAGCCCTCTTCTCCCTGCTGCTCACCTGTCTCAAGCCCCCTTTCCATCACCCCTGTGTGAATGCAAGAGCCCTCTGACTCAGGCTCCCCCCGCCTTCAGCACCTCCAGTTCATCCTCCGCCAGAACTCTTTCCCAGTTCTCCCCTCTCTTGGTGTGTCAACTTAGGAACTACCAGAAACATCCACATGGCTGATCCCTTCCTCCTTCCTGAAACCCTGACTCTTTCTCCACTTGGCTTCTAGGTTACCCCTCGTGCATTTCCTCCTGTGTTCCTGACCAAACGGTCTCATTTTCTCTGCTAGTTCTTTCAACACTCTTAGCTATCTACTGATGCTCATTTCCTGGGGAGTTCTCTTCCAGGCACATTTAATTTTTTTTTAATATTAGGTACATGTATATGCTGACAACATTCATCTTTATATCTCCATATCTATTACTTGCACTCCAAAATCATGTATCTGACAGCCCTGTGTCGTGTCTAAGATGTGTAACATGTGTCTCAACTATACTGTCTCCAAAGGGAAATTCCTGACTCATAATCTTGACAGAACTGCTCTTCTACTGTCCTTCACACCTGAGTCAAGGGAAATGTCATCCCCACAGTGTTCAGACTTTGTGCCATCTAGATTGCCTGCCTGCTGTTCCTATAATGGACCCATAGACACCTGCATTATAGCCTTTGCACCTGCTAGCCCTATACTGGGACTATTTTTCCCTAGACCTCTCAATCCTTCCTCCCTTGAAATATTCTCTTATCAACAAAACCTTTCTTCCTGACCACCTTATAGGAAACAACCATCTTTAATACCACTTTACTCCCTACTTTATATTTCCCTATATAGTACTTCTTCAAGTCTTCGTATTTCCTTGTTATTAATTTTCTTCCAGTTTTTATAGTTCTTTGTTATTCATTTTTCTTTCCCTCCACTAAAGTGTAATCTCTGTTAAGGCCTGAATCTTATGTATTTTGGTACCTAGAATAAGACCTGAAACAACAATAGTCACTCAACGATCTGCAGAGTACATGGGTGGGTGGGTGGATGGATGGATGGATGGATGGGTGGATGGGTGGATGGATGGACGGATGGACGGATGGATGGACGGATGGACGGATGAATATCCCATCTTTCCTATAGCATTATAGTTCATACATGTGCCAGAACTCTAATGCTGTATTACATTCATTGGTTAATTTCTCTCTCTCTCTCGCTCTCTCTCTCCGCTCTCTCCATAATAATCTTCTCAAGAGAAAAGCCATGTCTTAATCATATGAATATCCTTATGCCTAGGGAGTACATGGCACATATAAGTCTCTATATGTTTGTTTATTTGAACGAAAAAAGTAGGGTGAGAGGGAAGTATTACTAGTATATGGCCTGGCTGGTACAGTATGAAGATTTATTATTTCATTTCCTTTGGAAAATATCTCCTTTTACTCAGTCTAAGATTGCTTTATTTTAAAAATAATAAGATTTTTTTTCTCTAAGAATAGAAATTTAGAATAGGATGAATAATTAATGTGTTGCCCACAAATAATGCCCAGGAATCATAGCCCTAAAGCTTAAAGACAGGAACCACAGACAGTCTATAGTGCCCCTCACTCTACACTGAGTAATTTAAGACCATTCAGAGCTCATGAAACGGTAATGACAAAAGGAATCTTTAAGACCAGCCACCTACATTAACCTATAGGTAAGCTAAGACCAGGAGAGAACCCTCCCAAACCCCACTTAGCAAGGTAATGGCAGAGTCAGAATTTGAAAGTAATTCCCCTGAATCCCTGTTCATTTTTGTTTTTCCGAACATACCAGAGCTTCATCACTCTGTATCTAATACCTTGTTAATAAAAACCTACAATATTTTCTCTTAGATATGATACTCTACTTTTTATAATTAAGGTAATAAAGAAGTCATCTTCCCCAAACCTACCAATGAGTTGAAGTTGGGGTGTGGAGTTGCTTGTCAGATCATTACCATGCAAATGAGGGAATAAGAAAGGTTGGGCAATGAAGACCCTGAGCTCTAAAGTAAATTAATATCGTCAGCATCAGAGCATGTACATATGGTCCAAGTCTTCCAGTTAATTGAATTCCACGTCCTTGGTACTCACACTTGCCCTTGACTACTACATGAAAGGTAAAGATGGCTTTGAATTGAGCCTGTCGCCATCTCTACCCAAAATCCAAGACCTGCTTCTCAGAGACCAGTACTCTGTTTTCATTTAGACTCATAGATTGTTGGACTATCCCTGTTTGGCTCCCAATCCTAAAAGGAATTTCTTCCCTAAGTCTCTGTGCTAGCACTTCTTTAATTTTCCTCCTTCCTCTCTGATTCTTCCTTCCAGAAATAATAACTTTTTTTTTTTTTTTTTTTTTTTTTGCGGTACTGGGGATTGAACGCAGAGGCGTTCTACCTCCGCGCTACGCCCCCGGCCCTATTTTTTATGCTTTATTTTGAAACCGTGTCTCACAAGGTTGCAGAGGGCCTCACTAAGGAGAGGGAGAGAGAGAGAGAGAGAGAGAGAGCGAGAGAGCTGAGGCTGGCCGTGAACCCGGATCCTCCGGTCTCCACCTCCCAAAGTACTGGGATTACAAGCGTGCGCCACCACGCCCGGCAATAACTTTTAAATTCACATTCTAACCCTTTTCTCACCTTTCATACTTTGCCTTTTTATGACTTGAAATATAATCTACTCTCTGATGACTCCAAAATCTATGCCTCCAGATCACCTTGCTGAATACTATCTCCAACTATCAATTCCTTGCAGACACCTCAAACACAACATAGCCCACAGTGAAGTCTTTTCTACTCTGCCCTCCTTAAAATCGTTCCTTCTCTAGAATCTATCTC
The DNA here is from genome assembly GCA_004027185.1 of Glis glis. Taxonomy (NCBI): domain Eukaryota; kingdom Metazoa; phylum Chordata; class Mammalia; order Rodentia; family Gliridae; genus Glis; species Glis glis. The sequence goes on from PVJS01038182.1 coordinate 9,306, forward strand.
ATTAAAAGGCACTATCAGCCGGGCGTGGTGGTGCACGCTTGTAATCCCAATACTTTGAGAGGCGGAGACCAGAGGATCCCGGTCACGGCCAGCCTCAGCTCTCTCTCTCTTTCTCTCTCCCTGTCTCTCTCCCTGTCTCTCTCTCTCTCTCTCTCTACTTAGTGAGGCCCTCTGCAACTTCGTAAGACCCGGTTTCAAAATAAAGTATAAAAAAATAGGGCCGGGGGTGTAGCGCGGAGGTAGAACGCCCCTGGGTTGAATCCCCGGTACTGCAAAAAAAAAAAAAAAAGGCACTATCTCCCACCCAGTTGCTCAGGCCAGAAACCTGGCCCTTGTTTGGATGCCTCCTTCTTTCTTATTCCTACCTGTCCACCTCCACCCACCTTTTCATGCCATCAGACACCAAGTCCTGGGGCTTCCACCTCAAATCCCGTCAGCTCCCTCGTTTATGGCAGGGGCTTCCAGACTGCAATTCCTTCCTACAGATGTATGCCTTCTTACTCATTGCCTCAGAGTTTTCATTCTAAAATTATTATTATATAATAAATATTCCTGTCTTCTACCCTCCTACAAATCCCTGTTGTAATTATAAAGATCAAACTAAGAAGCATGGTTTGGTATCTGCTTACATATTTTATCCTCACGAAAGAATGTCATCTATTCCCTTCTTATCTAAATTGGCCCCGTTCACCTTTGGTGTGTCAGGTTAGATATCACTGTACCCGAAGTTAGGTGCCCTGCTCTGTCTCCCCTCCACATCTTCAATTTCTCCCAATACATTGTGTTAAAAACTCTAATTATTTGGTTTGTCTCTCTTCTTAGACTGTGCCATATTGGTAGGGCGATATGTTTATATATCACTCTTTTTCTGGTCCCTAATGATCAGCCTAGAGAGTAAAGACACCAAAAAAAAGAACTTTGGGATGGATGATACATGAGTGGGTGGAAAGAGGTATGAAAGAAGGGAAGAAGGAGGGGAGGACAGGAGAAATGAAAGGAGAGAAAACAGAAACAGAGGAAGACATGGGGAGGAGAAGGGATAAAACAATAAAATATGTGGGAATACTAAATAATGGTAAAATCTTACCAAACAAAGCTATTGAGCAGGTTAAGACCCTTTAGGGACAAGAAGCAGGTCCTCTCAGGACCAACTTGTACCAAGTCAGAATGACTTATCTGCTTTCCCTTTTAATAAAAATAAAGGACAAGGCACCAATTCATTTCAGCAAGTCCTGTCTCTAATGCTTGGATACACGGGCTGCAGGGAGACGTAGAGGTAAGAATTAACGTTGTGACTAATGAGAAAGAAGAAATCAGGCACATGCATGTCCACCAGGGAATAGCTGGTGTCTCTGCATCTACTCATCACCAACTGTGTGTGAAAAGGACGAGGGTCAAGCTGCCTATTGGGTACTAAGGTTCAAAGAAGTAAAAACAGAAGAGGCGTGCAGACAGGCAGCCTGACTGGCTCCATGGTTTTGCAAACTGAGGGCAGGAATAATAGAACTATAGGGCTAAAGAGCAATTGGTAGAAAACTCACTAAAACTATGGCTGGAACTGCCCTAGAAAGTCTATGTCATGCACTTGCTGCCTGAGGGCTTCCAATACCCTCTTAAAAGAGATTGCCTCGACCCTTCCAGCTCAGCCCCAGCACCTGGGCATCTGCTCTGTCAAGACCACTACTGTCCACAAGCACCTGTGTTACACTAACACAGTCAGAGAACTCACAAGGAACATTTGGATTACCGTAGACCAGGACAGCATCTTAATGTTACCACTGTCCTCTGACAGCCGACAAGGAATTTGGCAACAGAGATGATGATGTCAGTCATGCATAAGAAGAACGCAGCTGGGAACTTTTACAGAAGAAGGTCGCTCTTCAAAAGTAACAACAAAACAGAGAGAGAAGGCAGACCTAAGAATATGAGATACTGAATGTATAGTAGTGATTTTTTTTTTTTTTGCAGTACCGGGTATTGAACGCAGGGGCGTTCTACCTCCACACTACGCCCCCGGCCCTATTTTTTATACTTTATTTTGAAACCGGGTCTCACGAAGTTGCAGAGGGCCTCACTAAGGAGAGAGAGAGAGACAGAGACAGAGACAGAGAGACAGGGAAAGAGAGAGAACGAGAGAGCTGAGGCTGGCCGCGAACCCGGATCCTCCGGTCTCCGCCTCCCAAAGTACTGGGATTACAAGCATGTGCCACCACGCCCGGCTATAGTAGTGATTTTAAGATCAGGATTATTTGACTATTATATTCCTGACACTGCACTAAATACTTCTGTGCCTTCTCTCTTTTAACTTGTATTAAAATAACTTTATTAAAATATGCACTTAAAGATGAGAAAAATGGGGTTGGGAGTCCAATTTGCACAAGATGTAAGACATAAATAACAGATATCCTGTAAGGAGAAGTGGGGGAGTGGGGAAGGAGCTGGGGGAAAGCCCACCAAGTGCTGTGTGCATGTATGTCACTATCACTGAGAACTACATTTTGATGTGAGACTATAATGTACCAATAAAAGTATAAAAAATAACAGAACTGGGGTTTCAATCTAGCTCTTCCTCCTCTCCAACCTTTGTCTTCTTTTGGGAGAATGAGTAGGGCCTTCTTATCTGTATAAGACAGCCCAGCTGTAACCTCTCTCTTGGGTCATGAACAACCACCTCTTAGTCCTCCGGAGTTCCCAGGTGGTAGAGTATTCACATGTTCTGCCCAGAAACCACCTAGATAACCTCGCAGGCTTTGCTAAAAGTCCAGCATCACATCTCTAAGAACCACAATTTCCATGACCTGTGCATGATGTGTGAAATGTGCGGGCCACGCGGTTACAGATGGTAGATGGGAAATTACAAAAAAAGGGGGCCTGAATAGCCATGACACGTTCTTGAGAATCTGAGGAGTAATGCCAACTACAGAAAGGAGTTGTTTTCCTGGAAGGAGAAGGTATTTGTCAACAATGGTCCAAAACACAAGCCAAGAGAAGTTGCAGAACAAAACAGAACTCCAGGCTCCCCACCAGCCAGATGGGCCTGGGGTTTGTCACTTCCCTTCCTCCAATAGCAAAAATAACACTGTGAATAGGGAAATTCTATATTTGGAAGGGAAAGGCACGGGGGACTCGGGCTCCTGAGTCCAGGCAGGGGGTGGATGGAGAGCAGCAATAAGAAGTCACATGAAGTCACAACTCATTATCGGCAGGTGGGACCGCTCATCCACCAGGTTGGCAGTCGGCACACAGATTACTTTGGACCTTGATGACTTGCAGCAAGTGACTCAGCGATCCTTCAGGACCAGCCTAGGCTGGAAGGCCTTCCAAACATGCAGCTTCCTTGAGCCAACTACCCTTGTGTGAGTTAGAAAGGAAAGAAAAAACAACAACATAGTAGTGTGCAATCATAGTGGAAAGGATGCAGATTACCCAGAGCAGTCTCTCAAGAAGAAACTGAAGTCTGTAAAATGAATGAGACTCTGACAAGGTCACACTTGACCTTCCAGTCTCTTTTTTCAATCCCCATGCTAACTTGCTAAATTTTAACTTTTAGTTCCCCTAATGCGACATTTCCCAATCTTTTATCAACATAACAAATGGCAATATTTGTAAGACCTACCGGGAGCAACACACAAAGCCTCTTGTGTCCAGAGATAATGGGCTCTGGGCCCCACCGCTCCGCCATCATGGGCATCGGTCTCCTAACCAGAACGTTCTCCTCCAGTGCACCATGCTTCCCTCAGTGCAAGCACACGCTGCCCACTCTTCCTGGAACACACGTCACCTGGTGAGCTTGTGCACATCCGTCACCACCTCGAGGGCCCTTTCATCCAGGAAGGCATCTCTCGACCACTTCACCACTAAGGCTGTTATGCTTTGCATCTTAAATGTCCCCCAAAATTTCACTTGTTGAAGTCATAGTCCCCAAAGCAGCAGTGCTCAGAGGTGACTAGATCATGAGGACTCCGATGCCATTAATGGATTAATCCATTTATAGATTCATAGCTTAATGGGTTTGGGGATAGGTGCTTTGTTACTAAAGCTCACTTGCTCCTGTGCACGGCCCCATGAACTTTGCTCCAGGATCTGATCTCCACCATGATGTTCTGCCTCAACACTGGCCTGAAGGCAATGGAGCGGTCAACCATGGGCCAAAATTTTCAGTCAAAGTACATCTTTATTCCTTTAAGTTGTTTTTCTCAGGTATTTTGTGACAGTGATGAAAAGCTGATTAACACAAGGGCCCTTTCACATATACTCTTAGAGAACTGAAATGCCTTTGTAGAGCATTCAGTTTAAAATACATGTGAATTTGTGAGATTATTTTATCAGCAACAGAGAAAAAGGGGTATATTTCTTCTGCTTATATTATGCCCCCAGCCATGAGCAAATAGCTTGTAATTAGTTCTCAATAAATATTTGTTGGCTAAATGATTAGAATTCATAGCCTAAGACTTCTAGATGAGTACTTTGCCCTGGTATGACTTCTTCTGAGCATGGTTCTAACACTTACTTCACACCATATTTTTTCCCATGTAAAATTCTATTAACATTTGCAGCTATAGTACTCTTTATAGCGCACTTTGGGAAAGGCTGGGAAGTACAAAGAGCATGGGTCGCTATCTCAGCAGACCCACATTCCAGTCCAAACTCTGTGAATTATTACCTGTTAGCACCTTAGGGAATCATAACCCTTTTCTGTTCCTCAGTGGACTCATTTGTCCACAAACTGGCTTCTTCCAACCCTCGCACTCCTTCATTTCTAGGTTACAATGTTCTCCTGTCCCTTCCCTCAGGTTAATAATCTATTTCCAAGTTACTTGGTATCAATGCTTTTTTTTTCCTTCTGAATGTGCCATGATTCCCAAAGTCCTTCTCTCTTTCAAAACTGGCTTGCCTCATTTACTTGGAGAGTCTGATTTCTTCTACAGTTACTCCCAGGTACCCCACTCACACTTAGTTCAGTGACAGCTGGTGGCATTGCTATTTTAACAAAAGTGTCTTAATCCAAAATGGGACAATTCAGGCGACAAGGCAGGGTCAGTAGAGAAGACCTTTTGGAAAAGGGAAGACATTTCCATGATACATAGAGCCCTCTACATAGTTTTTGATGCTGAGAAGAGATTCATAAATGGGCTCAAAAAATCCAAGCAGTGTACGGCTCTGTGTATTCTCAGTCAAAATCCAAACTTTTCTGGCTCTCCAAGGGTAGAAAAGCACCCAGAGGGCAATCCTGCCGAATCCCCAGGAAGATGGATCGGGCTGACGTGGGCCTGGCACAGCTAGCCTGCAAGGGCACCGTAGAGGGGACGATAGATGTCAATCCAGTTCAGAACACGCAGCGGGAACATCAGGAATGCTGCAGCGAAGGGGAGAGGAGAAATCTAAGCCAGATGCCTCACAGCTGGAAGCAAAAGCTCTGCTCATTGGTAGAATGCCATAGAGCCAATGACGCACAGGAGTGGAAATTCACCAGTCCCCAGAGAGTGAGAAGTACCCTGGCGCCATTACTGAGCAGGGACTAGGCACTTTCAGATGAAAATATTTGGAGCTCAAGGGCTTAGAAAGCAGCACCCCCAAACATCTCACTTGAAGCCAAGCCTTAAAGGGCAAAGAAGCGGTTTAACCACACAGAAACTAAGGCTTCAGACACACCTATCTGAACCCCTAGAGATCCCACCCTCATGAGTGTTCTTTCCAGAGCATGATCTGGCCCAAGATCCATTCCCAGTGGCTCACCCCCCCATCCATTTTTATTTTGAAACAGGGTCTCACTAAATTGCTGAGGGTCTTGCTTTAGGTTTGAGATTAAGTCTTTCAGAGCGATTTTTCTTGCTGAGGCAACACTTTGACACATCTTGTCACTTTCTTAAATGAAACCCTCTAAGTACTCTTCCAAGCTTTTGACAAAACACAAACTCCTTGCTCACCTCTCTGGCCTTGCCTCTTATTATTTTATCCGTTATAATCTACCCTGAAGCCATGGGGTACAGGGCATGTGCTCCCTTGTAGCTTTCATTTCTTGGCAAATCATAACCTACACTCTACCTCTACCCTCCCTACCTCCCAATTCCATTTATCCTTCTAGTCTCTATTTAGACATCTGTCCTCAATAACACCTTTCTTGACCTCCTAAAACTGAATCTGCTGTTCTTTTTTTATAACCCCACATGACTCTCTTTTTCAGTGATTATCATCACATATTACTCTAGTTCCTTTGCTCAACCTACTAGGCAGTGAGTTATTTCAGCACGAGAGTATTTTTGTAGTCTCCATTATTTCATCAAAGTCCAGTACTCCTCTTGACATACAAAAACTAATTCACTGAACTAGCTAATTAATAAGATAGTATATTTAGAAATGCTTTGAAGAAATACAGCAGCATCTAATTCTGAGAAATTAAAACATGAAAAAAATCATCGAAATCTGGTTTTGACATAAACTATCCCTTTGATGAATAGAAAACCCATCATCCTCCACTTCAAAAGTTTAATCTATGCCCCAAACTGACATCCAAACAACTTTTTAAAATGCTAGAAATTTGCCTCAAAATAATACAATGGGGTGGAGGTAAACAAATTGGAGTTGTGAAAGAAGACTAGCCATAGTGCAATATTATATGATATGTTTTTAAATATTCTTGAAATTTTTCATAGTGAAAACATTAAAATATTGGGAAAAGAACAGTCTCTTCAATAAATGACACTGGGAAAACTGGATATTCATATGCAGAAAATTGAAACTAGGCCTTTATCTCACATCATTTACAAAAATTCTCAAAATTGATGAAAGATGTAAAAGTAAGACCCCAAACTATAAAACTACTAGAAGAAAACATAAAGGAAAAACTACAAGACATTGATTGGGTCTGGGCATTATTTTCTTTTTTGATTTGACACCAAAAACACAGGCAACAAATTTTTTAAAAAATGATGAATTAAATTATATCAATATAAAAAAAACTTCTGCATTACAAAGGAATCAACAGGGTAAACGGATGATCTATGAATTAGAAGAAAATATTTGCAAGCCATTATCTAATAAGGAATTAATATGAATATAAATCAATTCTATAGGAAAAAAAACAAATGACCCCATTTAAAAATAAGTAGTGGATCTGAACAGACATTTCTCAAAAAAAAAAGACATAGATACATTTAAAAAATGCTCAATACCACTAATCATTAGGGAAATGCGAATCAAAATCACAGTGAGATAATCATCGCATACTTGTTATATTGGCTATTATCAAAAAAGACGAGGGATGAGTGCTAGTGAGGATGTGGAGAAAACAGAACCCTTGCACACGGTTGGCAGAATTGGTAGAAATGTAAATTAGTTTAGCAATTTTGGAAAATTTATGGAAGTTCCTCAAAAGCCTTAAATGACCAAATTATCCAGCAATCCCAATTCTGACTACTTACCCAAAAGAAGAGAAATGAGTAGGTACAAGAGGTGCCTGTATTCTCATGTTTATAGCCGCACTATTCACAAAAGCCGTGATATGGAATCAACCTATGTGTCCATCAATATATGAATGGTTACAGAAAATGTGGTGTCAGTATATAGACACCATGGTGGAACACTATTTACCCTTCAAAATGTGAGAAGTCCTGCCATTTGTGAACACATGGATTGAACTGGAAAACACTACACTAAATGAAACAAGTCAGGCACAGGAGTCTAAATACCACATCTTCTCATGTATATGTAGAAGCTAAAATAATCAAACTCAGAAAAGCAGAGAGTAAAATTGTGGTTAAAAGTTTGGGGGTTGGGGAAAGTGGGGTGATGATGCTCAGTGGGTACAAATCCTCAATTAGGAGTAATAAGTGGGTTTTTAAAAGATATATAACACGGTATAGTGAATAGAGTACATCATAGATTGTACTTTTTATACTTTCATTGGTGCAATGTAATTATAATCATAGTGAGATACAAACATATGTGCACACATCACTCGGTGTACATGTCAATACTTCTGTGAGAGTAAATTTCAAATGTTCTCACCACAAAAGGTGGCCTTTGAGGTGATGAATATGCTAATTATCTTGATTTAATTATTTTACATTGTATTCATAAGTCATGGCATCATGTAGCCCATAAATATATACAACTATAAATTTTCTACTTAAAATTAAAATTTAAAAATAGTTTTACAAAAATATGAGACTCTCTAAGAAGAAAACCAAAGTGAAGACCCATAATAGTATATCACTCCCGACACATTCATATACATCCCATTTAAAACAGCCTTGTCTAGGGACAATTAATTTGTATTTTCAAAGGCACAAATTCAAATGTAGAATCAATTTAAGGCATAAAACTACTTAAAATTATATGCCATGCTTTACTTCATTAATTATAATTCCTGAAACTGTTATACATCAGTAGTCATAACCGTATGAGTTATAAATAGAAACATTCCATTATGATTTAAAGCAATTTTCATGAAAACATGAAAAATACATCAATCTTTCAAAAATAAAAACAATTACCACCTTCAGAAATAAATTCTCCAGGGGGTAGCATGAGAGAAGTCCACAGAACCCTCCTGGACCGAGGAATTTGAAATGTCTTTCCCACAATCACTGGTCTGCTGTGTTTGGAAGGGTCATAAAAAGCCTTTGTATAAAAAGGAGTCTCAGTACTTCATCAAAGCGGATTGCTCATTTGCTGGGTTTACAGCCTGGCGAGTCTTGGGGAGACGTCCAAGGTGGCTGTGCACAGTGAGGAGTTATTCAAGTAATCGCCCATTCTCCCCAGCAGGGAGTTCAGGCAGCGGGCTTATCCACCAACAAAGCATCAACTAGAAAACTAAGGAGTTTTATTCTCTTTAACTCCTCTTCCTATTATTTGTGTTATTAACTCATAAAAACTAGAAATGTCCTTGAGGAAACATAGAGTCAAAGAATAAAAAAAAGAACAACTATGAGGATGCCTGGCAGAGAAAGTGAACAGCAGGCTTATATGTTTCAAGAACTAAGTTCAAGTTGTAGCTAAGAAGAGTGACCCTCTGGACTGTGCCACATCACATCATGTGTCCAAGTCTCAGGTCCTTCATATGCAAAACAGCTGTCAACATGGATGGTGCTAAGGATTAGGTGACATACTTCAAACTCTATTAGGTAACTATTGCTCCTGTGACAAACTGCCACAAACTCAGTGGCTTTAAGCAACACAGATTTATTACCTTAGAGAGGTCAGAAATCCAAAAGCAGCCTTGCTGGGCTAAAATCAAAGGCTGCATTTATTCTGAAAGCCCTAGGGAAGGATCTATTTCCTAGAGTGTTCCTCCTGTTGGACGTCACCTGCTTCCCTTGACTCCTTTCTCCATCTTCAAAGGCAGCAGGTAGAAATCTTCATACACATACACACATATACATATATATAGACATACATATACACAATATATTTAGCTCTACAGAGATTTATCCCAAGCTCTTGGTTTATGCATCTGTGGGACCTGGATGTGCAAACTCTGTAGTAGAGGGCAGCAGGCTGGAAACAGGAAGGAGCAATCTTCATTGCACAGGTAGGATTTCTTTTTCCCCAGGGGAATCTCCTTTTTTTTTTTTCTCCAGGGCTTTCAACTGACCCCATGAGACCCACATAGACCATGGAGAATAATCTCCTTTACTTAAGGTCAACTGATTGTTAATCATTTTACAAATACCTTCATATCAACACTTAGATTAGTATTTGGTTGCATAGCTGTTTAGCAAATCAGCATGTAAAACGAATCATTACACTATCTTCCTGATCCTGCCCTCCTTCTTCCATACAAAGGACTATTGTGATGTCAGGCCTACCCTGGTAATCCACGATAACCTGTTTAGGTAAAGGCCAGCTATTTAGCAACCTGAATTTCACCTACACTTTTAATTTGCCCCTGCCATGTAATATAACACATGCAAAGATTCCAAGGATTAGGACATAGGCATCTCTGAGGGGCCCTTATTCTGTCTCCAAACACCGAGATGTGATTTGTATGTTTGTATGAGGGAGAGTGAAAATATGGCAAAACAAACCAAGGAAAGGAGTATGATGTAAGTCTTAAGAGTAAACATTTTGGAGGCCGGGCGTGGTGGCGCACACTTGTAATCCCAGTACTTTGGGAGGCGGAGACCGGAGGATCCGGGTTCGCGGCCAGCCTCAGCTCTCTTGCTCTCTCTTCCTGTCTCTCTCTCTCTCTCTCTCTCTCTCTCTCTCTCCTTAGTGAGGCCCTCCGCAACTTC
>PVJS01038183.1:0-19538 GCA_004027185.1 Glis glis
TAATTTATTATTGGTAGAGACACCTGTCTATGAGTACGGAAGGAGGTCCTGAGGTCACTTCCCCCTGAGGAATTCGCCAGCGCCATCTTTGCCATTAATATGCTAAATTACTGCCACGTGGGAGAGGCCCGGTACTACAGAGCAGGCTACTGCCAGTCCACCAGGCCCTTTCATGGCACTGGGTAGAGGGCCCAGCACACCACCACACCCAACATCAATAATTTTTATATTCATCAAATATTGAAATGACATTTTAGATATATTGAGCTAAATACATTATTAAGAACAATTTCCCTGAGCTGGGGGTGTAGCTGAGTGGTATAGCACATGCCTAGCATGCAAGAGGCCCTGGTTCTAGCTCCAGCACTGCCTGGCCCCACAGGTTCTTGCACCATAATAACAGACACAGTGCAATTATCACCATCTGGCCCAGTGGCGTTCAGCATGGGCTGGTGGCTGAGATCATTAAATGCTTTGAGCAAGAGAGATTCCACCTCGTGACTATGAGGTCCCTTCTGGTCTCTGAGGATACATGAATAGCACTACACTGACCTGAAAGTCCACCCCTTCTTCCTGGACTGGGGAAGTACGTGACTCAGGGTTGGCTGTGGCCCTGGTCTGAGAGGGACTGAACGTGGTGACGACAGGGCAAGTGATGCCCTGGGGAGACCAATCCAGCAGAATCTAAGCAGTCACCATTTGTGGGCACTTGTCCATTCCACACTGCTGGAACATCATTCACGGCAGGGATTCCATTAAAAGTGCTGAAAAGGAAATCAGCCTCTGGTTTGTTTGTTTATTTATTTATTTATTTATTTATTTATTTTTGTGGTTCTGGGGATTGAACCCAGGGGCTTCTACCTTTGAGCTACACTGCCAGCCCTATTTTTCATTCTTTATTTTTTATTTATTTATTTATTTATTTCTGCGGTACCGGGGATTTAACGCAGGGGCATTCTACCTCCGCGCTGTGCCCCCGGCCCTATTTTTTATACTTTACTTTTGAAACCGGGTCTCACAAAGTTGTGGAGGGCCTCACTAAGGAGAGAGAGAGAGACAGAGACAGAGACAGAGACAGAGAGACAGAGAGACAGGGAGAGAGAGAGACAGGGAGAGAGAGCGCTGAGGCTGGCCGCGAACCCGGATCCTCCGGTCTCCGCCTCCCAAAGTACTGGGATTACAAGCGTGCGCCACCATGCCCGGCTCATTCTTTATTTTGAAACAGGGCTTCACTAAGTTGTGGAGGGCCTCACTAAGTAGCTGTGGCTGGCTGCGAACCTGGATCCTCCTGTCTCAGCCTCCCAAGAACTGGGATGACAGTCGTGTGCCACCACGCCCGGCTAGCCTCTGGTTTAAACTAGAAGAACTGGTTCATCACGTCTGTGCCAATAGCTGAATCAATGAACTAGAGGTGAACAAAGCAGGGGTCACCTCCAGTCCCCTTGATGTGTGCCTGAACACAGCTCTTCATTCCACTGACCTGGAAACAATAGGAACAATCATTTTCTTTCTTTCTTTTTCTTCTTTCCAGTACTGGGGATTAAATCCAAGGGCACTTTATCATTGAGCTATATCCCCAGCCCTTTTTATTTTTTATTTTGAGACAGGGTCTTACTAAGTTGCCCAGGCTGGCCTTGAACTTATGATCCTCCTGCCTTGGCCTCCCCAGTTGCTGTGCACAACTGCACTTGGCTCAATCATTCTTTTCTGAGACATATTTACCAATAAAGCCTTTGGAAACCAGGGGGATGGGGGGACCTCCTTTCTTCTACTTTGTGTGTGTTGTGTGTGTATGTGTGTGTGTGTATGGGAGCACTACTGGAGATTGTACCCAGGGGCATTGTACTCTGAGCTACACCCCCAGGCCTTTTTATTTTTTATTTTGAAACAGGGTCTCACTAAGTTGCTGAGGCTGGCCTCAAACCTGTCTTAGCCTCCCAAGTACTGGGATTATAGGAGTGCATCAGCATGTCTAGCTTCCTTCTACTTTTAAAAATGTGTCCACTAGAAAACTTAAAGTAACACATGTGGCAGGTATATACTTCCATTGGGCGGCGCTGGCCTACTGTATCATCTGCTGCCCTTCCATAGCTCCCAGGATGCAGCAACACCCCAGGCTGTCTTTCCTCCTGCCTGACATTTGCTTTTGAATTACAAGCCCTTTCTGCTGGTGCTCCTTCACGAGATGGATACCCCTTGTCCCCAGGTAATAGTTACTCCATTCATGTTCCATACAGTAGGTGACATAGGGATGCAGTGTAGTACTGGGGAGTCAGGACATTGGGATTTAGCCCCAGCATTGCCACTCATTTGCTCTGGGGCTAGGAAAAGTCCTTGGATCCCACTGGGTCTCATCTTCCCACTTCTTGAATAACACCACCCGAGTGAGACCAAGTTGAAGACCCCTTACAGGTCTAGAGGTCCTGCTTGTGAACTGCAGTCTCGGCCCATGGATCTCCTGCTTGAGGATACAAGGAGAGAAAGAAGTGTATTTGATGACTACGTCTCCTTTGTAAAGAAAAACAAACACAGCAAGTGTACCAGGCCTGACTCTGACTCTGAGGTAGAAGGGTAACTTAGCCTTACTGCATTTTGCCCAGGAAAAGTATATCCAGTTTTTTCCCACATCATTCCTTCTCTCTCTCTTTCACCATTCATTCAGTCAACTTATACTAAGTGCCCGGTACTGAGATGCCAAGATTGTGTTAGTAAGCTTTCTGCCACTATAACAAAATACTCGAGATAATCAACTTATAAAAAGAAAAGATTTAGCAGGGCATGGTGGCACATGCCTGTAATCCCAGTATTTGGGAGGCTGAGATAGGAGGATCGCAGGTTTGTGGTCAACCTCAGTCAACTTAGCAATGCTCTCAGCAACTTAGTGAGTCCCTGTTTCAAAATAAAAAATAAAATAGGGCAAAGGGTGTAGCTCAAGGGTAGAATGCCCCTGGGTTCAATCCTCAGAACCACAAAAAAGAGAGAGAGAGAAGAAAAATAAAAGGTTTACTTTGCCTGAAAGTTTTGGAGGTTTCAGTTCATGGTTGAGTAGCCCTGTTGTTCGGGGCCTGAGCAAAGGCAGAACATCATGGCAGGAAAACATGGCAGAGTAAGACTCACTTATATCACAAGCTAGAAAGCAAAAGAGAGGAAGGAGAGACCAGGGCCCCACAATCCCCTTTGAGGGCCCACCCCCAATGACCTAAAGACCTCTCACTAGGCTCCACCTCCTAAAGGTTCCTCCGCCTCCCAGTATCACCATCCTGGGGAGTGAGCCTTTGACACATGGGCCATTGGGGGACTGGAACAAAGATGCTGGAGCACTCCGCCCTACAGAGAAGACAGAGCCTTCCATAGACAACCACAGTGCAAAGTGGACCATCCAGTCAGGGGCCGTTCCTGGTCATGGGGATGGGGCTCAGGGAGGCCCTCTGGGGGCCACCTTTGCTGTGTTCTGTGGGGCTGGTGGGAATCAGCCAACTGACATGCAGTGGGAGAGGGAAGGCATCCCAGGCAGAGGGAACAGCTTGATCCATGACACCAAAGTGAGGCACAGCTTGCTGTGGGCTGGAATCTTCTGGTGCTGTTGGAGCTGAAAATTCAGTGGTGGGCAGGGCAGCCTGAGAGCACAAGAGGCTGACTCCAGGGTAGCCTCAGGCCTCCTTAGGGTGTCCAGGTCATCTTCCGTTTCCTTCCCTTCCTTGTCCTGGTTCAGGGAAAGTCCCAAATGCTTGTTCATAACCTCTTTGGGACTCCAGCTCCTGATCTCTTGCCAAATCCCAGCCCTAGCCCTTCAAGTCATCAGCTGGGATTCACCTGTGGATTCCCGAGTGCTGGAAGCTTCTACAGTGAGCCAGAAAACAAGTTCTGATTGCTTCCCAGTTGATAGATCTGACCTTAGTCCTGACTCCAAGCACCAGCTGAGTGGCGGTCAGCAGTTTGCCTGAACTAAGCACCAGGACAGCTGAGGCTTGAATCTCAGTTCTGTCACTGAGAGCATGACCTTGGGCAGATTACTTTACCTCTTTGGACCTCAGTTTCCTCATTTTGAAATAAAAATTAAATAAAAAGTGTACAGCTCAGAGGTAGAATGCCCCTGGGTTCAATCCCCAGTATAAAAAATAAAATAATAAAATCAAGCCAGGTATGGTGGTGTATGCCTGTAATCTCAGTACTTGGGAGGTTGAGACAGGAGAATCACAAGTTTGCGGTCAGCATCAGCAATTTAGCGAGACCCTCAGCAACTTAGTGAAACCCTGTTTCAAAATAAAAAATAAAATAGGGCTGGGGGTGTAGCTCAGAGGTATAACACCCCTGAGTTCAATCCGAGAGAGAGAGAGAGGAAGAGAGAGAGAGAGACAGAGAAGGAAAGAAGAATTTGACCCAGTGGTAAAAGACAGATACTGCACCAAACTAGTCCAGTAAGAGAGGACTGAATTAATAAGTCATGGTCCATCCACACAAAGGCATACTGAATAACTATTAAAGAGAATGAGGCATTGCTTCATACACCAATTGGAAAAGATATACAAGGAACACAAGGTAGGTAAAGCACGAGGTAGGTTTCTGATTTGTGATATGCAACCCAGAGCAAGGTTGCATATCGCAAAAACAAAAAAGTGGTGTGTGTGTGTGCGCACGTGCATGTGCACATGCTGACCCATGTGTGAAATATTTCTTTAAAAATACAAAGAAAATTAAAATGGTTATCTTAGGGATGGCACTGGTGAGGAAAGAGAACTATTCTTACTAGCACTCTTTACGTTGCTTGAACGTTTTAAACAAACATATGTTACTTAAATAATTTAAAACAATTTAAAATATTAACATAATTTGATAATCACAGAATGTACACAGAGCACATTTTTTTTTTTTGCGGTACCGGAGATTGAACCCAGGGGCGTTCTACTTCCGCGCTACAACCCCGGCCCTATTTTTTTTATACTTTATTTTGAAACCGGGTCTCACAAAGTTGCGGAGGGCCTCACTAAGTAGAGAGAGAGAGAGAGAAAAACAGGGAGAGAGAGAGAGAGAGAGAGACAGAGAGCTGAGGCTGGCCGCGAACCCGGATCCTCCGGTCTCCGCCTCCCAAAGTACTGGGATTACAAGCGTGCGCCACCACGCCCGGCACACAGAGCACATTTTGAGGTAAAGTGGGAGGCTATAGAAGAATTTCTCTTTGAAAGTAAAGGGGTCAGTGGGGTGCGTTAGCACACACCTGTGATCCCAGTACTTGGGAGGCTGAGACAGGAGGACTGCAGTTTCAAGACCATACTCAGCAATTTAGCGAGGCTCTCAGCAACTTAGCAAGACCCTATTTCCAAATAAAAAGTAAAGTAGGGCTGGGGGTATAGCTCAGAGGCAGAATGCCCCTGGGTTGATCCCCAGCACAAGGAAAGAAAGAAAGAGAAGAAAGGAAGGAGGGAGGGAAGGAGGGAAGGAAGGAAGGAAGGGAGGGAGGGAGGGAGGGAGGGAAGGAAGGGAGTCGGTAAGGCCCTATTAAGGTAAGGAAGTTTTGTCTCCCCCCATTTGTTTGTTTGTTTATAGCACTGGGGATTGAATCCAGGGGTGCTGTACCACTGAGATGCATCCCCAGTCCTTTTTAATTTAATTCAAGACAGGGTCTCACTAAGTTGCCTAGACTGGCCTTGAATGTGCAGTCCTCCTGCTTCAGCATCCCAAATTGCTGGGATTGCAGGTGTGTATCATGGCACCCAGCGTCCTCCTATTATTTTAAAGAGATTGGGCAGGCATGAAAGATTGGAGAAGTCATGGGAAGGGAATTGAAATAGATGGCCAGCCCCATCAAGTGAAAGAATTGCTGAAGGCCTCAAGGACACAATGCGTTTGCATACCTGGTATTTGTAGGAGCATCAAGGTGTTGATTAGATCAGGATCAAAGCAGAGGGCTGGGCAGGAGGTGGTGAGAGGTCTGCTTTTGTCACTGGTCTGTCATTTGTTTCTGATTTGCTTCTCTTCAACTCACAGACAAAGCACTCAGGATTTCCTTGGCACCCTGCCTTTCAGTGAATTCCACACATTTGTTGAAAGCCTATTGTATAGAAATCCAAACTGTCTTGTAAAGGGAAGTTTGTGTAGGTTGTTTCCACCTAATAGAAGCTAAATTCTCCTGGGTCTGTATTCATACAGCTCTTAATCCTCCTACCTCAGCAATTAACTTCACACTGCATTTTTAATTGGAGAACCTAAATATCTATCCAAAATTAAAGGCCTCATACTCTTTATCCAGTAATTTCACTTTCACTTTCAAGAATTTATTCATATGGGTGTGTATGCATATGTGTGCAACAATTTCTGTGCAAGACTATTTTATTACTATTTTAATAGCATGTCTAGAAGAATAACATCACCAAGAGGCTGGTTAAATACATAACAGCACTTCCATAGGACCGTCTGTAACAAGAACAGGAACATTCTTTAGGTACTGAAATGAAATAGTTTTAATATGTATTATTTAAAGTGAAAATAAAAATAAGGCACAAAACAGAGGGCATGACGTTTTATCATTTGTATAAAAATAAAAACACAGACAGTAAGCTTCCCCCATCCCTTATTCATGGGAGATACATTCCAAGACTCCCAGTGAATATCTGAAACAATAGGTACTACTGTTGCAGAGGCTGGTCTGGAACCTGCGATCCTCCTAGCTCAGCCTCCCAAGTACTGGGATTACAAGCATGTGTCACCACACCTGGCTTTTTCTCCTTCCTTCCTTCCTTCCTTCCTTCCTTCCTTCCTTCCTTCCTTTCTTTCTTTCGTGGTACTGGGTATTGAACCTCTTTGTATACTAATTTTTGGGACTGGAGGTATAGCTTGGTGGTACAATGAGTATTTAGCATGCATGAGGACCTGGACTCAATCCCCAGTACCAAATAAATTAGATTTTTATTTTTTAATTTTTTTTTTGGTACTGGAGATTGAACCCAGGGGCATTCTACCTCCGAGCTACACCCCCAGCCCTATTTTTATTTTTTAATTTTGAAACAGGGGCTCATTAAGTTACGGAGGGTCTCACTAAGTAGCTGAGGCTGGCTACGAACCTGCGACGCTCCTGTCTCAGCCTCCCAAGTACTGAGATTACAAGTGTGCGACACCACGCCCAGCTAAATAAATTAGTTAATAAAAATATATATGTATTATATATACATTATGTTTTTTCCTATAAATACATACATATGATAAAAGTTCCATTTATCAATTAAGCACAATAAAAGATTAATGACAATTTACCATGGATCTCAGTATACACTTTTTTTCCTTATTGAGTTGAGAACTTACACCTTTTCTATTAAAGAAAGCTTCCCTTTAGCAATCTTGTACTTTGGGGCCATTATTAAGTAAAATAAGGGTCACTTGAAAGTAAGCACTGTGATACTGAAACAGTCAATGTGATCAATGAGAGGGCTACTAATTAACTAATGGGTGGGTAGCATATACAGTATAGATACAGTGGACAAAGGGATGCTTCACGTCCTGGGTAGGACAGAGCAGAACAGCATGAGATTGTATCACACTGCTCAGATCCATGTGCAACTTAAAGCTTATGAATTAAGCCAGTACAGTGGTGGTGAATACCTGCAGTCCCAGCTCTTGGACGACTGAGGCAAGAAGATGGCTTAAGCCCTTGGTTCAAGGCCAGTATTGGCAAAATAGTGAGACTCCATCTCGAAGAACAAAAAACCTCTGGGCGTAGTGGTTCACACCTATAATCCCAGTACTTGGAAGGCTGAGACAGGAAGATTGCAGCTTTAAGGTCAGCCTCAGCAATTTACAAAACCCTGTTTAAAAAAAAAAACAACCACAAAAAAACCTTATGAATTATTTATTTATGGAAATTTCCATTTTATATTTTCAGACCATGATTGACCACAAGTAAATGAAACAATAGAAAGTAAAGCCACTGAAAAGGGAAGGCTACTGTAAATACTTATGAACTGGAAATCAGTTACTCTGGGAGAGGAGCGAGCCAAGTGTGGTGGTGCACGCCTGTAATCCCAGTGCTTGGGAGACTGAGACAGGAGGATCTCAGGTTTGAGGCCAGCCTCAGCAACTTAACGAGACCCTTAGCAACTTAGTGAAACCCTGCTTTAAAGTAAAAAATAAAATCAAACCGGGGTGTGGCTCAGAAGTAGAACGTCCTTGGGTTCAATCCTCAACCAATCAATCAATCTCTGATTGAGAAGACAGAGACAAAAGCAGTGTACTTCAGCAAGATTCCCTTACAAACCTCTTGAAACTGCAACTTGAATTGCCCAGAATCTTGGCTTTTATAGAAGGACTTAGCCACCAAGGATTCATTTCATATGAATAGGAGGAGAGAGGGGGAGATATGTTCAGTGTTTAAAATATGATAAGAGCACAGAACTCAACCACACACACAAAGAAAGGGCAGCAGCGTCTTGCTTTTGTGGGGCTCATGAATTATCCCAGCAGAACTGATCAATGTGTGCATGTATACTTCTACCACCCTGAAAACCATCAAGATGTATGAATGCAATGCACGAATAAAAAAAATAAAAAAGAATTAGCCCAGTAGGGGAGGAGTCTGTCCTGCCCAAGAGGTGAGGGTCTCAAAGGCAGGCTTCCAGTTCTTGCTCTGGGACAAATGCTTGTGTGTGTGTGTGTGTGTGTGTGTGTGTGTGTGTGTGTGTGTGACTGGGGATTGAATCCTAGGGAGTTTTACCTCTGAGCTACACCCCAGCCCTATTTTATCTTTTATTTTGAAACAGGTTCTCTCTAAATGGCTGAGGCTGGCCTCGAACCTGTGATCCTCCTGTTTCAGCCTCCCTGTCTCAGCCTGGGATTACAGGCATGTGCCACTATACCCAGCTGAAGCACAGAGTTTAAAATGGCATCCTTATCAGAGGAGAAGCAAAGCTCAGAGGTAGAATGTAGAAGTGGAATGTTAGAAGTGGTTCAGTCTACTAAGTCCCATAGACCAAATCTGACTCACAACCTGTTCTTAAAAAGTTTTAGTGGGATGTGGCCACACCCATTCATATTGTCTATGGCTGCTTTCACACTGAAATGGCAGAGTCGAGTAGTTGGTACAGATACTGTATGGCCAAACAAGTCAAACATATTTTCTAGCTGGTCTTTTATAGTGTAGAAATCAAGACCAACCCATGAGAATGAGGACAGGCTATGTATGCAGAGCCACCATCACTCGTGTTTGGCAGAGACTCAAAGGCAGACCAGGGAGTGGGAGAGCTTTGTAATGGGGGAAGGGGAGGCCTCAGGTGTACCCCGATTGAGGTTGTTGGCTTGGGGGTGATATAGGTGGTCTAACTAGAATCGGAGCATCCTATGTGATTGGTTAGGGGGGCACATTTGGCTTTCTCTGGTTGATTCTAAATTGGAAACAGAAAATATTTAAGGAAGCTGTCAGTTATTCATCAGATCCTGGTTACTCTGGGCCAGTGGTTACAAGGATTGTTGTTTGGCTTCCTGGACTGGTTGTTAAAAGTAGCAGCCTGGCTGGGCGTGGTGGCTCACACTTGTAATCCCAGTACTTGGAAGGCGGAGACCAGAGGATCCGGGTTCGCGGCCAGCCTCAGCTACTTAGTGAGGCCCTCTGCAACTTTGTGAGACCTGGTTTCAAAATAAAGAGTAAAAAATAGGGCGGGGGTGTAGCTCGGAGGTAGAATGCCCCTGGGTTCAACCCCTGGTACCTCAAAATAAATAAATAAATAAATAAATAAATAAATAAAAATAAAAGTAGCAGCCTGACTTTCTACAAGTCTGACTTACAGATAGTAATCTTGCCACCTGGACTGGCTACTGTAGATAATGAGTTGGTTTCCTGGGCTGGTTGCTGGGGTTTATGGGTGGGAGTTCTATTTTATATATGGTCTGGCTATTGTCCATTTGCATTCAGTCTCTCAACAGAGTGAGTTTGCCTATTCCTGGATTTAGGCATGTAAATAAGTACTTGGGTAAGTACTTGAGTTCTCTGGGTCCTAGTTTTCTTGGCTGTAAATTGGGGATCATCATTGTTTCTACCTTAGAGAATCTTTCTAAAAAAGACTTTCTTAGGTCCACATAAAATGAACCGGACTGAGTACCTTGATATATAGTGACCTTCAATGAATGCTATTGAACATTCATGTTGTTATTCACTGTGTTATAGTCACCCCACAAAACTCAGACCTACTTTAAGGCAAGCTTTGTGATTTTTGTCCTAATAGTCCCTGCTTCTGAGGTGGGGCAGAGGATCTAGAAACAGGTAAGGGTTAAAAGAGGCCTTCTGTATAAAGAACAGAAACAGGGAAGGTTAATAAGATATAAAGCTAACGATGACCAAGCAAGGACTATGGAAATCAAAACAAATCTTCAGCCCCTCTGTGGGCTGTGTTCTGAGGGCAAGCTGTTTACCTAAAAAAGGTAAGCAGACAAGTGATGCCAGGAGATTAAAGCCTGCCAGCCCACAAAATAATAATTTAAATTAAGGATTGGAATGAGGCAAAAGACATTGGGGCCGGGCGTGGTGGCGCACGCTTGTAATCCCAGTACTTTGGGAGGCAGAGACCAGAGGATCCAGGTTCGCGGCCAGCCTCGGCTCTCTCTCTCTCTCTCCTTAGTGAGGCCCTCCGCAACTTCGTGAGACCTGGTTTCAAAATAAAGTATAAAAAAATAGGGCCGGGGGCGTAGCGCGGAGGTAGAATGCCCCTGGGTTCAATCCTTGGTACCGCAAAAAAAAAAAAGACATTGTGCCCCCAAGACCCAATTTTGACCAATTACAAAAGAGCAGATAGGGGACTATGAGAAGGTATAAAAGCTCACTCCCCAATCGTTACTCTCTTTGAGGGACCCCTTCCCCTGTGTGTGTGTGGCAGGGGGAGCTATTTTTTGTTTTCTATCATTCCTTGGCTTACAAATAAAATTTCATATTTCTATACCCTTCATTAGTCCTTGGACTTCATTTGTCAAAATCCACTGGACAAAGCCAGGTGTGATGGTGCACGCTTGTAATCCCAGTACTTGGGAGGCTGAAACAGGAGGATCCAGGTTCGTGGCTAGCCTCAGCTACGTAGTGAGGTCCTCTGCAACTTAGTGAGACCAGGTTTCAAAAGAAAAAATAGGACCGGGGGTGTAGCTAGGAGGTAGAATGCCCCTGGGTTCAATCCCCAGTACCACACACACACACACACAAAAAAAAACCCACTGGAGCCGGTGTGTGGTGGCGCACGCTTGTAATCCCAGTACTTGGGAGGCTGAGACTGGAGGATCCGGGTTCGCTGCCAGCCTCAGCTACTTAGTGAGGCCCTCTGCAACTTTATGAGACCTGGTTTCAAAATAAAGGATAAAAAATAGGGCCGGGGGTGTAGCTCGGAGGTAGAATGCCCCTGGGTTCAATCCCAGGTACCGCAAAAAAAAAAAAATCCACTAGACAAGAACCCCTAAGAGGAGACACCTTGTATCATTTTGGTACTCCAGATGGGATAAGGAGGGAAGGGAACCAGTGAAAAAAGGATTTGGTTACATTTCACTTCTATCATAGGGTCTAGCACCCAGTAGGTGTTCAACAAAGTATTTCATCAGTGAATAAATGAATCATGGGAAGTCAATGCTGAAGGGAATCTTGGCAGTCCATCTCAGGATAATCTCTTTGGTTATTTGAAAAAACAAACAAAAAACCCCTAGGCACAAGTCTCCTGTTTCCACTTTGAAATTTAGCCACAACCCTGTCTTGAGGCTAAGAGAAGCCCACTCCCTAACCGTACCACTCAAGGGGACCAGTAAGGGGCAAGCTTTGACTCAATGACACTTCCACTTTACTCAATTATTTAGGTTGTTTTCTTAATTACCAAACACTTCAAACTGTCTTTCTGTCTTTGGGGAGCTTTCCCACTCCTGGAATTGGAAATTGGTGTCAATATTTACAATCTGACTCAGTAATTTTCAAAGCTGCAGTGATCCTTTAAGTTAACAAAAACAACAGCAGGGCAAGATGTCTCTTTAACTTGCTTCCTTGACCATGGCAAAGTCTGATTTGCTGAGAAGAAGTGGGGCCCTGGGACCAGGGAGCTACTCTAAGACCCCCAACTTCCAGTCTCTCTGCCTGGGAAAAACACTCTGCCCAAGCTCCACCAATCAAGAATCCATCTTTCTGCAAACCCTCCCAGAAAGATACAACCCCATCCTCCAAAACCAAGAGAGCACTCGGTTCTACCGATTCTATCCTTGTGAAGCTTCTAGAATCAGTCCCCTTCATACTAGCCCTTCTTGACATATTTTAGACCCTCAGAACCTCATCACTTCTCCCCCCAGCTACAGCAATGCCCATCTATGTCCAGTCTTCTTCTAGTCCAGTGATATGACCAATGTTGCTTTTAAGTTTACAACCTTTGCCTATTGGTTAAAGCTCAGCACCCTTAAAATGTACTCATGGCCCTTCACTGATCTCTCCTGGCCTGCCTGATCTCTAGCACACCCCTGCCTACTGTCCAACATGGTAGCCACCAGCTACATGTGGCTTTTTATATTTAAGTTTTTCCAATTTTTTATTGTGCTAAAATACACCTAAAAAATTTACCATCTTTACCATTTTAAGTGTACAGTTCAGTGATATTAAATGTATTAGGGCTGAAGCCAGGCGTGGTGGTGCACGCTTGTAATCCCAGTACTTGGGAGACTGAGATAGGAGGATCTGGGTTCATGGCCAGCCTCAGCTACTTAGTGAGGCCCTCCGCAACTTCGTGAGACCTGGTTTCAAAATAAAGGATAAAAAATAGGGCTGGGGGTGTAGCTTGGAGGTATAATGCCCCTGGGTTCTGCCGCGCCCGCGCAGCCTGGACCGAGTTTCTGCGGAGGGTGTCGGGATTGATCACACAGGGACACAAGCTTGAGGTTGAAGGCTCACAGTTAATACTGCCGCCCGACTTTATTTAGCCCAGTCCTTATATACCTTCCTAGCGCATCAGAAAAAGATACAAAGTCCTTTCACCATACAATGTTAACATTTGTCTGGGCAAACAGAATGTTCCCAGACAACCTTCTCCCCCCCCTTCCGGGGTCAAGTCTCTCCTCTGAGAACATTTAGCTGTTGTGAAAAACACAGCACACTTATCAGCAGGTCTCAACCTGCACCTTTGGTTGAGCTTGTACCTCTCAGGGCTATATCTACAACTCTAAACCAAGGAAATAGCTCCCCGACAGGTTCAATCCCCAGTACCAAAAAAAAAAAAAAAAATGTATTCGGGCTGGGCATGTTGGTACATACCTTTAATCCCAGTACTTGGGAGGCTCAAACAGGAGGATTGCAGGTTTGAAGCCAGCCTCAGCAACTTAGTGAGCCCCATTTTGCTGGGCTCTCCACCCAGTGCCATGAAAGGGCCTGGTGGACTAGCAGAAGCCTGCTCTAGAGTACCGGGCCTCTCCCACGTGGCAGTGACTCAGCATATCAATGGCAAAGATGGCGCTGGCAGACCCCTCAGAGGGAGGTCCCGCAGATAGCCCCACCTAACCGCAGGAGGGCTATGATAGGCAGTTACCTCCTTCCGTGCTCACAGACAACAGGTGCTTCCACCTATGATAGGTTACAGGGGGGCATATTGACCCGACCCTCGCGTGCCATTGGGTCACACCCTACTGCCTGGGAGTTTCCTTTATGGCCTTTACTTTAAAAGGGCGATTGGCTTTCTAATAAACGAGATCGTGCCCGACATGTCTCCCGGCCCGTGGTGTGTTTTTTTGGGCCGTCCAGCGTTTACTTCCCTGTCAGTGTCGTGCCACTCTCGGGCGGGACCCGAGACCATTTTAAAATAAAAAATAAAAATGGCTGGGGGTGTAGCTCAGAGGTAGAATGCCCCTGGGCCAATCCCCTATGTGTGTGTGTGTGTGCGCGCGCACATGCGTGCATGCGTGCATCTATCTCCATAACTCTTTTCATATTTTGAAATGGAAATTCTATACCCATTAAACAAGAAATCTTTCTCCCTTCCTCCTAGCCCCTGGCATCCTTAATTCTACTTTCCATCGCTATGATTTTGACTTCTATAAAGCACCTTATATAAGTGAAATAATATAGTTCTTGTCTCTTTATGTCTGGTTTATTTCACTTAGCATAATGTCCTCCAGATTCATCCATGTTGCTCTATATGACAGGATTTCCTTTTTTTAAGGATGAATAATATTGTAAATATGTGCTACATTTTCTTTACCCATTCATCCATCAATGGACATTTATGTTGCTTCCATATCTTGGACAAATTAAATTTTTTTTTTTTTTGGCGGTACCGGGGATTGAACGCAGGGGCGTTCTACCTCCGCGCTACGCCCCCGGCCCTATTTTTTATGCTTTATTTTGAAACCGGGTCTCACGAAGTTGCGGAGGGCCTCGCTAAGGAGAGAGAGAGAGAGAGAGAGACAGGGAGAGAGAGAGAGCGAGAGCTGAGGCTGGCCGCGAACCCGGATCCTCCGGTCTCCGCCTCCCAAAGTACTGGGATTACAAGCGTGCGCCACCACGCCCGGCCAAATTTAAATTTTAGTTAAATTAAAAGTTCAGTTTCTCAATTGCTCTGTTCACATTTCAAGTGTTTAAGATCCAGAGGATACATAATGGACAGCAATGGAAATAGAACATTCCTATCAACGCAAAGAGTTTATTGCACAACCCTCCTCTCGAAAACCCAAGGATTTATGATTCCCTGCACATATCATGTTGTTTCACCCTGCCAGTGTTGGGGTATATGGGGACAAGGAGGGCACAGCTCAACAGCAGGAACAGATTTTATTCTGCGATAAAACCTGGGAGGAGGTAACTGACTGGGGGTAGAGACCACAAGGGTCAGAAGTCAGCTTCCTTACAGACTAGGGGCTTTTTATGGGGCATTAGGAGGGAGGAAGAGCAAAGCAGTCATGTATTCCTCCAATTGGTTAAGGCCAGGACAGGTAGATTTACGGGGCAGGGGGATTGTTAGGAGCATTTTCCTGCCACTCCTGAAGTCCTTTTGTTCTCAAACTCCTCCGGCCAGGCCTCACAGTCAAAAGTTCACAGTGCCCAGATTCCAGAGGTTTTATAATATTTATATTGGGAAATGGGCAGTTGGATTCCTGCATGGCAATAGGTAAAAGGTAGAGCTAGGGCTAGAAGCTGTGTTGCAGACACTGTGAAGCTCTTGGAGGTCCTGTGGGTTTGGGAGGAGGATCTATTGGCCTCTGATTTGCAAGAGAAGAACCTCATTAACAGAGCAGTTAGTGATTTTTTTTTTTTGGATTTGCAACATAATCAGGTTGATTATGCATGGCCCAAAGAGCAGGATGAGGAGGAAAATGAGTATCTCATTATCATTTGACATTTGGGAAGTCTGGTCTGGTCTTTTTAGGAGTTTTAGAAGTTAGTATCTGTTGTCTCTCATGAAATAAAGTTCTTTTACCATGGCCCTCCATCTCTATCCACCTACTTTTTCCCATCTCTTTAATCCCCCTCCAATTAGGTGACCTTAACTGCCATTAGGGACACAGGGCAATGACCATTCTTAGCTACTTTTGGCTGTGAGGGGACACAGTGGGGCAGCGGCAATCAGGACCCCATTGCAGGTGGGCAATCTGGGCAGCCTCAGTAGACTGGGGTCTGGAGGTTCATGTGAGGCTTCATTTGAAGGACCATTTGCAGCTTGATCACCTCTAAATGAGAAGAGACTAATTTAGTTAATAGTTTAAGAATACTAGGATAAAATATGAGACCATTGATATGGTTACGGGCCCAAAAGGGGCAGCAGCCATAAGGTAATGTATGGGAATATATTACAAATTTGTTCCCATATTTGGGGTTCCAGAGATTTGGAAATTTATTCTTTTAGCCACCTTGCTTGTTTTAGAATTCTGTCCTCTATTCTGGTTTCAACTGCTCCTGAGGAGTTGATATATATGCAACAGGAAATATTGGCAATGGCACATACTCCTCTTTGATCAGTTAGCAGATAATTGAGAGCAAACCTGTGATCTAATACCATGTGTGCCAATGAGTCTAAAGATCTTTGCATATCCTTAAAATTTAGTCCAGTGTCATTGGTGACTCATGTCACTGAGGTAGTTAGGTTGGTCACTGAGGCTATATATTAGGACAATGTTTCTGAAGCAATCCAGGGATGGCCAATAAAGTGGCTGACAGTCCTGCAACAAGAGCTGAGACTAGAGATGTAAGTTGCTATTACAGTCAGAGGGTAGGGAGCATGTGACCCATGAATGGGTTGAAGATGATGGAGAAGGTAAAATCATTCCGAGTTTGCCAACATAACAGCAACCCTGAAATCCCTTTGGAATGGTGGAATAAGAGAAATTAAAACAAAAGACTGACCAACTTGAGTGTAGGCTCATCTCCGTTGTTGGGATTGGACTATTCACAGTGTACTTACATTTAAGATTACATGGTCCTATATGCAGAGTCTCCTGGAATAATCATTGAGATTGGAGTGGGTTTTCCTGAACCCTGTGCCTTACTCTGAGCATTATGAGTATGGCCATTAAAACCCAGAAGCATTGTTAGATTAAGATTTGTCTGCTTTTGTATTCCTTGTTCTATTAGGCCAAGACCAATTAGATGTGAGGTCAGGGTCTGTTTGGTAGAATTGGGCTTGAACATACAGAAGGAAGATGTGTTTAGTACATTTTCTGCCATATGAGTCCAGAAATTAGTACTACGGAGAGCAGAAGTAGGGTTTGGAATAACTTGGACAAATATAGGAGTTGATTTTTTGTATATCGAAAGAGGCTCCTCCCAGTCAGGGTTTTTTCCCACTGCCATTTACACACTTATAGGTCCCAGTGTCTCTTAGAGTATCCTGTGACAAGATGATAGAAAAATTTTGTTTGTTTTCTCTGGTTTGGTCTGTTAGGTTTTTTAAAACCTGGCTCTTTGGTCCACCATGGTAGATTCCTTTGTCCATATGTAGTTTACCTTCAGGCAAACTACAGTTGGTCCAGCAGTGGAGTATCAAGGGAGCACCCACAGTTATCATGGTGCTGCCATAGCTAGATGCTGTTAGGAGTCAGCTCTTAGACATTAGGCCTATAATAGAGGAAAGAAGAATTAATAAGGACAAGCCCATTACTTATCTGATGCCCTGGTAGGGGGTATTTTTGAGGAGAAGTTTTAAGATTTTTTTCTCAGAGGAAATTTGATCTTAGGAATAATCAATTGAACCACCTTGCAGGGATGGTAGGTCCGCCTGTATATTCTTGGTTCCAGGAAGAGGTGAGAAGGCAGGGGTTTTTTTTTAATCTTTTTTTTGTGGCGGTCCTGGAGCTTGAACCCAGGGACATTCTACCTCGGAGCTACACCCCAGCCCGATTTTTTATTCTTTATTTTGAAACAGGGTCTCACTAAGTTGCAGAGGGCCTCACTAAGCAGCTGAGGCTGGCCACAAACTTGCGATCCTCCTGTCTCAGCCTCCCAAGTACTGGGATTACAAGCGTGCACCACCATGCCCAGCTGAGAAGGCAATTTTAACTCAGAAAAATAAAAGGATTAAGAGTATCCTACCCAAGGTTAAGTGCCGGAGCCCGCCGGCAAAGTTGATTGGTCCCTGAAATGGGGAGTGAGGATTGAGGAAAGATAAGAGACAAAAAAAAGTTACAGGAGGGCTTGCGGTCAATACCGCCAGCCACGCCTTTATTTAGCTCAGCCTTTATATACCCTTTTAGAGCATCAGAACTATGCAAAAAGTCCTTGACCACACAATGTTAACATTTACTCAAGCAAACAAAATGTTTCCAGACAGTCTCCTTTTTCCCCCTACCCAGGGTTAAAGAACAGCCAAGTCTCCTATCTGGGACTGAGAACTCCCTTTCGATGTGAAACTTTCAGCACACAGGTCAGCAGATCCTACTCTGCCCACGCCGCAGAACCTCCCAAGGCTGTTTGTGCAACTACAAGCCCAAAGATAAGGAAATGGTTCCCGACAGTTAAGAGAGTTAGAGGTGCCAATATTTTATCTGTTATGGGAAGTATGGAAAGGGGATGAAGCATGAAGGGCAGAGAAAGCAAGGCAGGGTGAAAAGAAGCAAATTTGGGTGAGGATATTGAGGGGAACATTTGTAACAAGGATGATATAGGTGGCTTTTTCCTCCTGTTCCCAGGTCCTCTTGTCCTGCTGATAAAGTGACCCCAATTGCTGTTAGGGAAATGGGGCAACAACCGCTCTAACTGCTTCGAGCTGGTAGGGGGCACTGATGGAGTATTGCAGTTTAGTGTCTTGGGGGTGGATGATCTAGAGGACTGTGGAAGAAGGAATTCTTTATATGATGTTTTGTTTTCATAACCATCTGGAGCTGAGCTGAAGGAGTCTTGTTATCTTGGCTCAAATGTCATTTATGGTGGTTTGGTGAGCATCTACAAAAAAAAAACTGATATGTTAGTACATTACATGGTAATCCAGATATCTCACCATAATGGCTTTTCCATAACCCATTACCTTGTGACATTCACTTGTTAGCATTTTAAGTTGGAGGCCAGGTAGCCAACCCATTTGTAATAGGCCATATATATATAACATTGCAAAGTTTTTGTGGCACAAAGCTTGAAAAATACCCAGCATGTTGTCTTTAACTTAGCTTAAACTTGGACTCAGATCTTTTAGGAGCTTACAGAAATAGGAACCTCCATTTTGTAGTGTCTGATGGACCTGTAAAAACTCAAGAACAACAGGTTTAACTTTACAGCATCTCATAAGGACTTAACCAGAGGGAGGTTTTGGGTATTGGTGTCATATCTTATTTCTTGCACATCTACAGGTTGAAGTACTATGTAAATGGCTCTAGTTCAGATCCTTTCCGTCACCCCTGAAATAGCACATTTGCCTCTGGTTATACTGTTCTTTCTGGGAACTCAAGACCAAGCCAGTAGCCCTATGCTAGGCAAACATATGTTTTTCTAACAATTTTGCTGTTCAGGTCAGTCAAGGCTCCTCAGGGGTATACTTGGTGAGGCTTCTACCAGTTCTGCCATCTGCCAGGACAGGTCATGTCATGGTATTCCTGACCACTTGGTTTCACTTGAAGCATAGAGGACATTTTTGCTCTCTGATGACCCTCCTTTTGCAGAGTAATTATGTGTTTGAGGCTCATGGCCTCTGGGACCTTCATGATTTCCCTGTCTTGGTAATTCAGATGACTCACCATGATGAGGTAGAATAGAAGAGATAAAAATTTTAGGTAAAAAGGAGACAAATTGGGAAGGAAAGAAAAATATCATTTAAAAAATCTAAAACCCTTAGCTTTACCCTGCAGGGCTTGCCCAGGGACTTCCCCAAGGAAGCCAGGCCCATATCTTTAAAATCACAATGGGTTAGCTCCATATCTAAAATTCCTGAGGCAATTAGACCCCAGAAAAGAGTCTCACCCTTTGTCAGAGCCTCGATTTCCTGGGAAAAAAGTCCCAGAGGATTGCCCTGCACCCCGCCTTCCCAGACTCTGTGTCTCTGGCTTGCTGGGATTTCTTTTTTTTTTTTTTTTGCGGTGCCGGGGATTGAACCCAGGGGCGTTCTACCTCCACGCTACACTCCCGGCCCTATTTTTTT
>PVJS01038184.1:0-19540 GCA_004027185.1 Glis glis
ATTAGGAAAAGGGATAAAAGGCACACAAATAGGAAAAGAAGTAAAATTATCTCTGTTTGCAGATGATATGATTGTATACATAGAAAAATCTGAAGACTATCAAAAGACTGTTAGTACTGACAAATGAATTTAAGAGGGTAAAGGATAAAAAATCATTTCTATACATCAAGAATGAATTTACTTAGAAATCATGAAAGCCATCCCATTCACAATAACCACACTCAAAAAAATACACAGGAATAAACTTTACTAATGAAGTGAAGAACCTCTACAATAAAAATTACAAAACATTGAAGAAAGAAATTGAAGAAGACACTAAAATGTGGAAAGACTTCCAATGTTCATGGATGGGAAGGATATTGTGAAAATATCCAAACAACCCAAAGCAATCTACAGAGTCAAAGCTATCCCTTTCAAAATACCAACGCCATTAGTCACAGAATAGAAAAATACAATCTTAAAATGTATATGTAATTATAAAAGACAACAAATAGAGAAAGCAATGTTGATCAGAAAGAGCAAAACTGGAGACTGTTGGAAGCCTTCTTACTCATCAGCTCTGAGGTCACCTTGGTCAGGCTTGGGAGGGGCACAAACTGCCCACCCAAGTGGAAATTTGTTTGCATGCAAGCAAATTTCCAAGGATCAAATGGGACTGATAAGCAGGTGGACCCTGACAGTAACCTCCTCATTTCCCAGAATTGTTTACCCTTTCCTTCCCTGATTCATCTGTTACTACCTTACTGTTTTTCCCTGACTCACCCCATGACTGCTTCACTGGCTTCTATGTTTAATCATTTTTACAATGTTTTGGTTAAAAACCTCAATAAGAGAAAGACACTGGTTGAAGATCATGAGATCTCTGTTTCCTCCTGTTACCCTATACCTTTAATAATAATTCTAACTCCGAGTCATTCATACACAGAGACTTCTAATCTCATCACAACACCATCCATAATAGGAGACACCACAATAAACAAATAAACAGTATGACATTGGCATAAAAACAGACACAAAGGCCAATGGAACAGAATAGAGAACCCAGAAATAAGTACACACATCTATAGACAAATGATTCTCAATAAAGGTGCCAAAAATATACACTGGAGAAAGGATAGCCTGTTTAACCAAATGCACTGGGAAGACTGAATAGCCACATGCAGAAAATTGAATCATAAGCCCTATCTTTCACTCAGTGTAAAAATCAACTCAAAATGGATCAAAGCCCTGAATATAGGACCAGAAACTCTGAAACTACTAGAGGAAAAATAGGAAAAACATATCAAGGTAGTATCCAAGTAATGATTTTCTGAATAGAACTCTGTGGCATAGGAAACAAAAGCAAAAAGTTGACAAATGAGATTACATCAAACTAAAAAGCCTCTGTGCAGGAGAGGAAATCAGCAAATGAAGAGACAGCCTACAGAATGCAGATGAAGAGACAGCCTATAGAACACAGATGAAGAGACAGAGTATAGAACACAGATGAAGAGATAGCCTACAGAATGGGAAATTATCTGCCAGCTATCCATCTGACGGGATTAATGTCAGAAAGATAGAACTAAACAATTAAGAAATAAGTAATCCAGTTAGAATGGCAAATGATCTGAAATATAAATGGTCAATAAATA
Source organism: Glis glis (assembly GCA_004027185.1). Taxonomy (NCBI): domain Eukaryota; kingdom Metazoa; phylum Chordata; class Mammalia; order Rodentia; family Gliridae; genus Glis; species Glis glis. The sequence continues at coordinate 1,632 of PVJS01038184.1, forward strand.
TATTTTAAAATGCTCAATGTCATTAGCCAGAATAGAAATACATATAAAAAACTACAATGAGACACCAACTTGCCCCAATTGAAATGGTTATGATCCAAAAAAAAATAAAAATAAAAATAAATGTTGGTAAAGATGTTGGGGAAAAAAGAACCCCTATATACTGTTGGTGGGAATGTAAATTAGTACTGCCACAATGAAAAATGGCATGTAGGTTCCTCAAAGAACTAAAAATAGGACTACCATATGATCCAGCTATTCCATTTTTTGTTATATTTCTGAAGGAAATGAAGACAGCATACAAGAGAAATGCTTTTTTATATTCATAGAAAAACATGGGGGGATGGGGCATGAAGGTAGAAGGTAGAAGGGCAGATGGACATATTCAGAGCACTGTGTATGCATGTATGGAAATTCCACAGTGAATTCTATTAATTTGTACAATTAATATGTTAATAATTATAACAATTTAAAATAACCCTCATATAAGGAAGATGAGTGTGGTAGTGAGATCTGCAGAGGTTAGAGTGAGTTTTAGGAGGGTATGTAATTTAAATGGGGTCCTGGAAATTAATCAGGATTTGAAATTAGGATAGATTTAAAAGAATATGGCTGGTGAAGAAAGGTGCAAAGAACCAAATGCCAAGGATGTTTCTAGTAGATGGAGATGTCACTGATTGTAGTGCAGTCCTCATTTTAGCTAATAGCCAGTTTAATATTGGAAAATCAGACTGGGCTAGATCACCCCTGAGCGCTTATGTGGTCAGGATATGCAGCATGGAGGTGGTGCTTGAGCCATGGATGGGCTTTCAGCAGTGTTTATCATGAATGAACCAGCAGTGGAGCATAAATGAATCGGAAGTGAGCAGACGCATTTGGGGGGAGTTTTATTCAGGCATGCAGGATTGAGGACTCGAATCATATGTTTTTCTATGAGTATAAAAAACAAAGAAAAATCCATTTTCTTTAGGGAAAAAATTAAATATTTCTAAACTGCTTGGCCAGGCCCCTGTGTCCTTGTCTGCTCATGGGTGTGTTGTCATGTAAGGACTCCTGACAATTTTCTTCCATGTCTGTGTGCTCTTTCTCTCTCTTTAAGACAGAGGACACATCTACTATTGACTGAGGTCACCATTTCATTTAACTTTCTGCCCAAATCAAACACATGATAACTGTTAAGACCTTACTGACATAGTGAGTTAAGACCCAAGGAAATAACATAGGAGATTTGACCTTTCAAAATGATGTTTTATTATAATAAGTCATTTTACCCTGATTCTCATTCCTGTCAAGTCTGTGGCTTTCTATGAGGTTTTAGAAAATATCCTGGCTTCCAGGATCTTGTTTTCCTTTGCTATCAGAGGTTGATAACCTCACTGCTGGTTCTGTTGCAGTTATTCCAAAGAGTAGCTGAAGGACTGAGAGGTAACTGTAAACAGTAAAAAGTGATGCCATACAACTGCACCAGTGGAACGGCTCACAGTTAAACCATATTCAGAAAGAGAATGTTTGGATAGAATTCTCTGTTCCTTGGGAAAAACAATATAGGCTCACACAACTTAACTCATCTGATTATGTCTTAGAAACAAACCTAGCCAATTAGATACTTCATTACTGACTCAATATTTAACATTTTCTGTGATAATATGTTAATAAATTTTTGGTACTGTGGATTGAACCCAGGGGCATTATACCTCTGAGCTAGACTCACAGTCCTATTTTTATTTTTTTATTTTGAAATAGGGACTCACTAAGTTGCTGAGGGCCTCATACCTGTGATCCTGCTGTCTCAGGCTCCCAAGTACTGGGATTACTGGTGTGTGCAACCATACCCAACCTATTATTTGAAATTTTGATAAAATACAACTGAGAAAAGGAAGAAAAAAACATATGACAGCTATTAACATATTGACATATATTTTCCCAGACATTTTCTTATGTACAATCTTGTGAAAAGGAGGTCACACCATATACAATTTATATTCATCTCTTTTTGCCATATTTTTTCACTTACATATAATGAAGGCCTACCAAACATTATTATTTTTTAACTGCAGTATATTGTATTATCTCTCTAAATAAATCTTCACTTTATGATAAATATTCAATTACTTCCAATTTTTTATTAGTAGATAAAATCATGCATTGAACACATCCTTATGCATTAATTTGTTCATACTTGTTTAAAATATGTGCCTAAACTGGGTGTGATGGTGTGCACCAGTTATTCCAGTACATGGGAGGCTGAGACAGTAAGATTACAAGTTCAAGGCCAGCCTTGGCAATTTAGAAAGGTAGAATGCCTTACCCAAAAAAGTACCAAAAAAAGTAAATAAATTAATTAATTAAAAATATATGCTAAGCCGGGCATGGTGGCGCACGCTTGTAATCCCAGTACTTGGGAGGCTGAGACCAGAGGATCCAGGTTCGTGGTCAGCCTCAGCTACTTAGTGAGGCCCTCTGCAATTTAGTGAAACCCTGATTCAAAATAAAGAATAAAATATAGGACTGGGGGTGTAGCTCAGAGGTAGAATGCCCCTGGGTTCCATCCCCAGTACTGCAAATATATATATATATATATGCTTAAAATAGATACTTTAAAATTGGTATTTTTAAGTCAATGGGATGCACTTTTTTCAAGTGAAGGTAAAATAAACACTTCTTCAACCAAAAAGAAAACCTGAGAGAATTTTATTTATTTATTTATTTATTTATTTATTTATTTATTTATTTATTTATTTTTGCAAAAGGCCTGCCACAGTAAGGGATGGTGATAGAAGCTCTTCAGATTGAAACAATGTAATACCAAGTGGAAATGTGAATCTAAACATAGAAGCAAAGATATCCAGACACAGTAAAATTAAAGTATAAAAAGCACACTTATTATTTTAACCATATTAAAAGATAATTGACTGGCTGTTTTTTTGGGTGAGAACATAAATGTCTGTCTTTTATTTTTTTTCAACTTTGTGCATTATTTTTATTTATTTTTTAACATGCTTTTATTGGTGCATTGGAGTCTCAAATCACAATGAATATCTATTTGATGTTAACATACATGCACAAAGCTCTTAGTGTCTCCCCCGCCTCCCCCCACCCATATGAAGTACTGAGAATGATGTTGGTGTATTCGCACATGTACACATTGTTTATGATAGTAATTCCACTGATTCACTTCTTTCTTGCCCTTCCCATTCCCTTGTACCACTTCCTTTACCCCACTGAGGGTTCTCCATTATCAGCTGGAGTCCCTTGTGTGTCCCCACTACTCCCTAGGTTGCACATATTAATGAAAACATATGTCCCTTCTCTTTTTGTGATTGGCTCATCTCACCTAAAATAATATTATCCAGATCCTTCCATTTTCTTGCAAATAATGTTATTTTGTTCTTCTTTATTGCTGAGTCGAATTCCATTGTGTGTATTTCCCACAATTTTGTGATCCACTCATCTGTTGATGGACACCTAGGTTGGTTCCATAATTTGGCCACTGTGAATTGTGCTGCTATGAACATGGGTATGCATATATTACTATAGTTTTCTAGTTTCAGTCCCTTTGGTATGTTACCCAGTAGTGGTATAGCCAGATCATATGGTGGATCCATTCCCAGTTTTCTGAGGAACCTCCACACTGAACTCCATAATGGTTGAACTAGTTTGCAATCCCACCAACAGTGTAGAAGAGTCCCAATTTCCCCACATCCTCGCCAACATTTGTTGTTGTTTGGCTTCTTAATGATTGCCATTCTAATTGGGGTTAGATGAAATCTTAGAGTAGTTTTTATTTGAATCTCTCTGATTGCTAATGATGAACATTTTTTCATGTATCTCTTGGCCATTTGTATCTCTTCTTTCGTGAAGTGCCTATTCATTTCAGTTGCCCACTTCTTCATCGGATTGTTTTCTTAGTTCTTTGTTTTTAAGTTCTTTGTATATCCTAGATATTAGACCTCTATCAGAGGGATAGCTTGCAAAGATCTTCTCCCATTCCATAGGTTTTCTCTTTAGGCTCTTGATGGTTTCGTTTGATGAGCAGAAGCTTTGTAGTTTAATGCTATCCCACTTATTAATTCTTGTTTTAATTTCCTGTGCTTTGGAGGTCTTGTTGAGGAAGTTTCTTCCTGTGCCTATATGTTGGAGTGTTGAACCTATGCCTTCTTCTAATAATTTCACAGACTCTATTCTAACTTCCAGGTCTTTGATCCATCTCAAGTTGACTCTTGTGGATGGTGAGAGGTAAGGATTTAGTGCCATTTTTCTACAGGTAGATAATCAGTTTTCCCAGCACCATTTGTTGAAAAGACTGTCATTTCTCTAATGTATGCTTTTAGCACCTTTGTTGAAAATCAATTGACTATAAGTTTGTGAACTTGTTTCTGTATCTTCTATTCTATTCCACTGGTCTATGTGTCTGTTTTTGTGCCAATACCATGCTGATTTTATTACTATAGCTCTGTAGTACAATTTGAAGTCAGGAATTGTTATGCCTACTGCATGGTTCTTATTGCTGAGAATTGCTTTGGCTATTCTGGGTCTTTTGTTTCTCCATATGAAACTAATGACTAATTTTTCTAGCTATGTGAAGAATGATGTTGGTATTTTGATAGGGATTGCATTGACTCTGTTGATCATTTTTGGCAGGATGGCCATTTTGATAATATGTATTCTGCCTATCCAAGAGCAGGGGAGATCTTTCCATCTTCTAAGATTGTCTTTGATTTCTTTCTTCAGTGTTCTATAGTTTTCATTGTAGAGGTCTTTTACTCTTTGGTTAAGTTTATTCCTAGGTATTTGACTGGTTTTGAAGTTATTGTGAATGGAATTGTTTTCTGGATTTCTTTCTCCGTGGATTCATGATTGGCATGTATGAAAGCTACAGATTTTTTTAGTTTGATCTTGTTTCCTGCTACTTTGCTGAATTTGTTAATCAGCTTTAGTAGATATTGGTTGCATTCTCTGGGTCTTCTAGATATAGGATGATATCGTCTGCAAATAAAGATAATTTTAGTTCTTCTTTTCCTATTTGAATTCCTTTGATATCATTCTCTTGTCTTATTGCTCTGGCAAGAATTTTGAGGATTATATTGAAAAGGAGTGGTGGGTATCCTTGTCTTGTTCCTGTTTTTAAGGGGCATTCTGGCAATTTTCCCCCATTCAATATGATGTTGGCTTTGGGTTTCTTATATATTGACTTAATGATGTTGAGGTATGTTCCTTCTATTCCAATTTTTGTAGAGTTTTTAACATGAATGGGTGTTGGATTTTGTCAAATGTTTTTTCCACATCTATTGAAATGATCATGTGATTCTTGTTTTTAGTTTGATTTATATGGTGAATAACGAATTTTTTGCGTATGTTGAACCAGCCTTGCTTTCCTGTGATGAAACCAACTTGGTCATGGTGTACAATTTTCTCAATATGGATTTAAATTCGCATGGCTAGTATTTTATTTAGAATTTTTGCGTCTATGTTCATTAATGATATTGGTCTGTAATTCTCTTTTCTTGAGGTATCTTTATTTGGCTTTGGTATTAGTGTGATGTTAGCCTCATAAAAGGAATTTGGAAGAATTCCATCTCTTTCAATTTCATGGAATTGCTTGTGAAGTATTGATTTTAGTTCTTTTGCAAAGGTTTTGTAGAATTTGGCTGGAAAACCATCTGAACCTGGGCTTTTCTTTGATGGAAGACTTTTTATTGCTGTTTCTCTCTCTGTGCTTGCTACTGGTTGATTCAGGCTTTCTGTATCTTCTTGGTTCAATTTAGGTAGGTTCTATGTGTCTAGAAATCTTTTGATTTCTTCCATGTTTTCCAATTTATTGGAATATAAGTTTTCAGAGTAGTTTCTTATGATCCTCTGTATTTCTCCACTATCTGTGGTAATGTCCCCTTTTTCATTTCTGATTTTGGTAATTTGGGTTGAGTCTCTCCTTCTTTTGGTTAGGTTAGCTAGTGGTTTGTCAATCTTGTTAATCTTCTCAAAGAACCAGCTTCTTGTTTTGTTGATTCTTTGTATTGTTTTTTTATTCTCTATTTCATTAATTTCTGCTCTGACTTTAGTTATCTCATGCCTCCTACTAGCTTTGGGATTCGACTGTTCCTGTTTTTCAAGATCCTTGAGGTGTGTCATTAGGTTCTTTATTTGGATATCTTCTGTTTTTCTTATGTGGGCACTCAGTGCCATAAATTTTCCTCTTAACACTGCTTTCAAAGTGTCCCATAGATTTTGGTATGTCATGTCTCTATTTTCATTTAATTCCAGGAATTTTTTATTTCTCCCCTTATTTCTTTTCTGATCCATTCAGAAGTGTATCATTCAGTCTCCATGTACTTATGTGATTACTTTTGGTCTTCCTGTTGTTAATTTCCAGTTTCATTCCATTGTGATCTGAGGAGATGCAGGGAATTATGTCACATCTTTGAATTTGCTGGTGCTTGCTTTGTGACCCAGTATGTGGTCTATTTTGGAGAATGTGCTGTGGGCATCTGAGAAAAATGTGTATTCATGTGTTGCTGGTTGAAATAATCTGTATGTGTCTATTAGATCCATTTGGTCTATGGTTTTCTTTAGGTCTGAACAATCTTTATTCATCTTTTGTCTGGAGGATCGATCTAGTGGCGTGAGTGCTGTGCTGAAGTCTCCCAATATTATTGTGTGTGGGTCTATTTGGGACCTGATGTCCTGAAGGCTTTGTTTTATGAATGTGGGTACGCCCACATTTGGGGCATAAATGTTTACTGTTATTATATCTTCTTGTTGGATTGTTCCTTTTATTAGTAAGAAGTGACCCGCTTTGTCTCTTCTGATGTGTTTTAGCTTAAAGTCTGTTTTGTCAGATATAAGTGTTGCTACCCCTGCTTGTTTTCAATCTCCATTTGCAATGGTATATCTTTTTCCATCCTTTTACTTTAGTGTATGAGTATCTTTGGCTAGAAGGTGAGTTTCTTGTAAGCAGTATATAGTTGGGTTATGCTTTTTAATCCACATTGCCAGTCTATGCCATTTAATTGGGGAGTTGAGTCCTTTGATATTCAATGTTATTATTGAGATATGATTTTTGTATCATTTTGAGTTCTATTTTATGTTTGCTGTAGTGACAAATCTCCTTGTTTAGTTGCCTACCTGGTGGAGTTCACCTCTCCTGTGGTTCTGAAAATTGCTTGTTTTCCTTCTTTGTGATTTATTTCTTTTAGGATTTTCTCCAGTGTTGGCTTGGTCCTCATGAATTCTTTAAGTGTTTGTTTATCATGGAACATTTTTATTTCTCCATCAATTTTAAATGATAGCTTTGCTGGATATATCAGTCTTGGTTGGAAGTTGTTTTCTTCCAGGTTCTGGAGTACTCCATACCATTCCCTCCTGGCATTCCTCACTTGGGTTGAGAAGTCTGGAGTGATTTTTATTGTTTTGTCCCTGTATGTCACCCATTCTCTTGCTCTTGCTGCTTTTAGGATTCTTTCTTTGGCCTCTATATTAGACATTTTAATTATTACATGGTGTGGGAAGGTCCTTCTTTGGTCCTGTCTTAACGGTGTTCTATATGTCTCCTGTATGTGAATGTCCAAATCCTTTTCTATGTTTGGAAAATTCTCTGAAATTATTTCTTTGAAGAGGTTTCTTCTATGTTTGGTCTGTGCCTCTAAACCTTCTTCAATGCCTTTTATCCTTATATTAGGATGTCTTGTATTTTCTGTATTTCTTGGATGGCCAGGGTGTGTTGTTGTAATATCTTCTGTATATAGTTGACTGTGTTTTCAGTTTTGAATGAACTGTCTTCCAGGAGTGATACCCTGGATCTTGGGTGGTGGCACCAGAGCATGCCGACTCTGAGGGTCACGTGGGTCTCAGGTGGTGGTGCTGGAGGGTATCTGGGCTTAAAGCATTGCACAGAGGCTCCCATTCAGGTGAGAGAGGTTCAGGCTCTGGGTCTTGGGTAGCAGTGCCGAAGGGCATGGGGGTCTGAGGTGGGGTGCGGAGGGCTGCCCGGGTCACAGTTGGTGGCATTGGCATCCGAGGCAGGGTGCAGAGGACAGCCTGGGTCACACGGCATGGTGTGGCTGGCCAAGGCGGGGTGCAGGGAGCCACCCGGGTCAAGTGGGATGGTTCCACTGGCCATGGCGGGGCGTGGGGGTCTGCCCGGATCTTGGCTGGCATGGGAGTCCAATGCCTGGGTGTTGGGGATCGTGCGGGCTTGTAGCATGGTGTGGGGAGGTGCACGGCTTTGGCAGGAGCCCGCGCTAGGGCAGCCTTTGAAGGGTATTCACAATCTGCTGCTGGGATGGCCTCACTACTCACAGAATTTTGCTCCAGTTTCTCCTCCTGATTTGTTGGTGGCACCAGGGGCTATTAGCCCTGGCTGTAGGGTCCGGAGAAAGATGGCTCCTTACTGATCCTGCCGACAAGGGATTGCAGTTTTCTGTGGGATTCTGTAGCTGGTAGACTTTGTGTCTGTGTAGTCGTACTCAGGTTACTGGATTTTGGATTTTGATTCTATGGCTGTGTGATGTTGTTCAGTTCTGAGCCCCTGAGGTGATTTTGAGATGATTTTGAGACAGGCTCATTCAGGGGCTCCTATTCGGTCACCATCTTGTATCCTCCTCTTTGACTGGATGTTTAAAAATAGTAACAATGGGGTGACGAAGATGGCAGGATAGTGAGAGGAGGTGTAACACCATCACTCCTAGAGTCAGAGCTCAGCCAGTGGAAAGACTGCTTCTTGACAAGAAAAGTAGGGCAGCCAAAACTCAACAAAACAATGAGAGCCAAAGTGCAGTGGAATGTGAGGCAGTGGAAAGAACGGAGGGTGGTAGGAAGCTCAAAGCATTTCACCTGGTGAGCAGAGTGAGGAGACAAAGGTGCCATCTTGGCTGCACCATGCCAGCACTGTGGTTCACAGAATCCTCCAGAAATAAATAGCTGATTCTTGTGAAACCAGCAATTATAGCCCACCATCAAAAGCAGTCGACATTGGACCATGATGAAACCCAAGTTGAACCAGATCCACATCTACAACGGTGATGACTGCAATGCGAGCCTCAGCCCTCGCAAAGAAAGTGATGCAGAGAGACATAGATGAGGCAGCCAGGCACAGGAGCAGCCCAATACCAAGAAAATGAGCCGGTAAAACATGGTCCCCTGGAGTAGCCTAGCACTGGCGCAGAATACCCCAGCACTGAGGACATGGAAAGATATGGTATGGCCTCCCGGAGCTGCCCAGCAATGAGAACACAGGTTAGTGAGATACATGGAGGCAGCGTGTCGCTGGCACTCTGAAACTTGGAACTCCGATGGTGGGAAGACTGCTTCTTAACAAGAAAAGTAGAGCAGCCAAAACTCAACAAAACAAAGAGAGCCGAAGAGCAGCAGAGTATGAGGCAGTGGACAGAGCTGGGGGCTAAACAGAACTCCACACATTTCACCTGATAAGGGGAGAGCAGCTGCTAAGGGGCCATCTATGCAGGGACACACCTACACCACGACTCCTGGAGACCAACAGCAAAGAGACAGCAGATCCTTGTGAAACCAGCAACTATAGACTACCATTGAAACTGACCAACTCTGGAACATGATGAAGCCCAAGTCAATCCAGACCCGCACCTATAACGATAATGGTTTCAAGGGGTAGGCCATTAGCCTCTGCTCCTGCAATGAGTGCAATGAGGAGAGACAAAGAATAGGTGGCCATACACGGGAGCAGCCCAACTCTGAGAACATGAGTCAGTGAGCCACGGCCCCCCATGAGCAGCCCAGCACTGTCCCAGAATGCCCCAGAACTGAGGACATAGCCATATGAGTCATACCTCCCCCACGCTGGGGATGCGGGGTGGGCGAACCCTTGTTCCCACTCCCAGAGAACCCCTCCCCCCAGAGCTGGGGACCTGGGGTGGGCAAATCCTCGGCCCTGCCCCCAGAGATCCCCCTGGTGCTGGGGATGCAGGGCCAGCGAGCCCTTGGCCCCATCCCCAGAGACCCCCGGCATGGGGGATGTGGGGCAGGTGAGCTCTCAGCTTCACCCCCAGAGACCCCCAGCACTGGGGATGCGGGGCAGGTGAGCCCCGGCCCTGTCCTCAAATACCCCAGTACTGAGGTCACAGGAGGATGAGCCACGACCCCGCACAGGAGGGACTCTAGACAAAGAGAGAAAACCTCAGATGAGTGAAGAAGGTGAACTAACTGGGTGAGACAGGAGGGAAGGAGAGGGAAACAAACTGGCGCACAGGATGGACTTACACAAAGATATCAAAGTCAACTACTATGCTGAAAATGGGAAGGAGGGAGGGGGGGTGGGGGTGGAATTAGGGGAGGGCTAATTGACCAATGAGTGCATGCATAGTCAACCTCCCTGAAATCCTTCAAGATGTATGACTGCAATGCACTAATAAAATAAATAAATTAAAAAATAGTAACAATGTATTATAGGATTTATAACAGAGAAGTAATATATATAACAAACAGCACTAAGAATGTGAGAAAGATAGGTTGTTATAAATGTAAAGTGGCATACTATTATTTGAAAGCAGTCTTGGATAACTTAAGGATGTGTGCTGAAAACCCTAGAACAGCCACTGAAAAACAGTAAAACATGAAGCATAAGTAGTAAGCATTGTAGAGATAAAATAGGATAATAAAGTCATATTCAGGTAATCCAATAGATGGCAAGAAAAGATAAAAAGTAGAACAAAAAATAGATGAGATGGATGAGAAACAGATAAAAAGATGGCAAATTTCATTCTAATCATATAAAAATTATATAAAATGTAAATAGCATAAACACTCCAATTAAAATGCAGACATATAAAGGAAGATTCAATTCTATGCTGTTCACAAGAAACCCACATTAACTCTAAAGACACAGGTTGAAAGTCAAAGGATGGAGAAAATAATGCCATAAATATTCTATTTACTTATTTATTTAGTGTGTGCGGTGCTGGAGATTGAACTCAGGGACATTCTACCTACAAACTACACCCCCAGCCCTTTATTTATTTTTGTTTTGAAACAGAATCTCACTAGGTTGCTGAGAGTTTCTCTACATTACTGAGGCTGTCCTTGAACCTGTGATCCTCCTGTCTCAGTCTCCCAAGTACTGGGATTATAACCTTGTGCCACCACACCTAGTTATGAATATTCTAAAAGAAAATGAGAGTCGAGAGAATGAGAAGACCAGCCACAGACTAGGAAAGAAAATATTTGCAAAAGTCATATCTAATAAAGAACTTTTGTCCAAGGTATACAGAGAACTCAAAATTAAACAATAAGAGAACAACCTAATTTTAAAAATGGACAAAACCAAAATTCAGAGTGTGATCACTGTGAGGTCTGACCCGAGGAGGTTGAGAACAAAAGACTTCAAGAGTGTCCAGAAAGTGACCCTAAACCATCCCCCTGCCCCCAGCCTCATAAATCTACCTGTCCTGGCCCCCTGTCAAGACCACCAATAGGAGAAATCCATGACTGCCTTGCTCTCCCTCCCTCCTAATGCCCCATAAAAAGCCCCTAGTCTGTAAGGAAGGGTGCTTTTTCTGACTCTTGTGGGCTCTCTCCCTGGTCAGTCCCCCCCCCCCAGGCTTCCCTCCAATTAAAGAGCCTGTTCTAGTCTGTAGAGCGGTGCTTTTTTCCTTTATCCCTATATTATTTAACATGGAGAAAGAGGCAGATATAGAGAATAACAAGCCATAGAAGCAGAAACTCACAAGCAGAAACCTCCCTGGGAACCTGTACAGGCAGAGGAAAATCTGAAGTATAATTAACAAATTGATGGAGACTCCATTTAGATAAGCCTGAGAGATGAAAACTCCAGGGGACACAGTCACAGGGGACCTCACACCTTTGTTTTACTCCCAGGAGCTCACCAGGTTCACACAGTGAAAGAGAAAAATCCTTTCCTGCTTCCAATGGGGGGAGGGGAAAACGAACCTTTTTGAAATGCGCCAGAGCCTTCTAAAATTCCTTACAAGACCTGTGCTCAGAAGAAACTATTTTACCAATGCCTAACCTGTGGTTTTATAACCTAGCTGACATGGGGGAAGGGAAGCACTCCACACTGGCTCCCTCTAGCCTTTGAGGTGGGAAAATGGAAATACCCAACTCTAGCCCCATCCAGACCTCCTGCACCATGTAAGGCAGAGGGAAAAACTGGAAAACAGTGGTTGGTATAGTTCAAAATACAGAGGTTCAGGCTCACCAGAAACTGAGACCTAATCATGGGACTATAGGTGTCTTCCTCTCCCACTCTCCCAGCACATTACCACTGCACTACTTCAGGTTTATTTACTACAGTTCCTTTTACCAGGATATCATGTCTACTTTACCCTCCCCCAAAAACTGAATATAGCAAGAGTAAAAACAACTCTGGTTAATATGATGAGGGCTCTAATGGAAAAGTTAAATGGCATGTATGAACAGATGGTTAATGTAAACAGAGAGATGGAAATTCTTAGAAAAAAATAAAATGTTAGAGCTCAAGGTGGGGAGAGGATATATGACCTTATGGGTATGTCAGTAGAAACTTCCAAAATGGGAAAGCAAAGTAAAAAATGTCTGAAAGAAAAAAGTGAAAGAGAACAGAACATCCAAGAGCTCCAGGACTATTACAAAAGTGTCAATGTGAGTAATGAGAATGCCAGAAAGAGAATAGAGAAATGAAAAAGAAATACTTAAAAGAATATTGTCTAGCCATGTTCAAATTAAACATGCCTGTGATCCCAATATTTGGAAGGCTGAGACAAGAGGATCTCAGGTTCAAAATCAGCCTTAGCAACTTAGTGAGACCCTGTTTCAAAATAAAAAATGAAAAGGGCTAAGGATATAGCTCAGAGGTAGAATGCCCCTGGGTTCAATTTCCAGTACAAAGGAAGGAAGGAAGGAAGAGGGAAGGAAAGAAGGAAGGAAGGAAGGACTTCTTTTCCCCAAACTTAATGTCAGACATGAAAGCACAGACCCAGGAAACTGAGAAAATCCCCAGCAGTATAAATACAATAAACCCCAGTCAGGATAAATGAATACACTAATGACTTTTCACACAAAACACCAAAAGCATAATCCATCAGAGAAAGAATTGATAAGATGGACTTCATTAAAATTAAAGTTGCTCTTTAAAAAAATTCCTAAAATTCAAATAGAATCAAATACCTTAATGTAAGATCTGAAACTACTAGAAGAAAACATAGGAGAAATGCTTCAACATATAGGCATAGGAAATGACTTCTGGAACACGATTCCAGTAACTGAGAAAACAATAGCAATAATAAATGAGATGGCATCAAATTTAAAAGCCTGCACAAAGGAAACAGTCAACAGAGTGAAGAGACAGCCTAGAGAATGGGGAGAAAAGCTTCTCTAGCTACTCGTCCAACAGAGATTGATATCCAGAGTATATAAAGAACTCAAAAAACATTAACACCAAAAGAATGTCTTCCAATCAATAAATGGACAATTGAGCTGAACAGATACTTCTCAAAGAAGAAATATGAATGGCCAATAAATATATGAAAAATGCTCAATATCTTTAGCTCTCAGGGAGATGAAAATCAAAACTACATTGGGGTTCCATCTCACACCAGTCAGAATGACAATCATCAAGAAAAAAATGGTGGTCTGGTGAGGATTCAGGGGACAGGGACAGGGTGCTGGCTCTTATACACTGTTGACGGAAATGTAAATTAGTATTGCCACAATGGAAACCAATACAGAGGTTCCCCAAAAGCTAAAAATAGAACTACCATATGATCCTGCTTTACCATTCATTCCTGGGTATGTATCTGAAGGCATCAAAGTTAGCATACTATAGAGATACCTGCATGGCCATGTTTATCCTGACACTATTCACAACAGCCAAGTTATGGAATCAGCCTAGGTGACCATCAATGGATGAGCAGATAAAGAAAATGTGGCATATATACACAATGGAATATTTGGTCTTAAAGAACAAAATCATATCATTTGCAGGACAGTGGATAGAACTAGAGAGCACCATATTAAATTAAGTGAGGCACACTCAGAATGACAAGCACTGTATGTTTCAAATATGAAATTTAATGGGGGAAAGAAGATGATATCAAATTAGAAGGGGTATTATTAGGCATGGGAGAGGTAGGAGTAAGAAGCTAATAGGGTGGATATGATTAAAGTGCTGCCTCAGTCAACATTCTCATTGCTATAATCCCAAAAGACTGGCCCTATAACTTAGAGGAAGGAATATTGATTTGCTCACAGATTTTTGGAAATTCTGGGTTCAGTCCTTGTGAGGCCAGGGTCTAAAGCTCAGGGTATGGTGGTGCAAAGCGGACAGAGTATGCAAAGCTCCCCTCTCACATTGTGGAGGCCTGAATCAGAGAGACCAAGCAAGCAAGGGGATTCAAAGACCCAAGCACAATTCCTAAGACCACACCCCCAGAGATCCACCCTCTCCAGCCACACCCCACCAGTCTAGGTTTTCACTTAAATAAATCCATTACAGATTTATCTACTGATGAGATTATCAACCTTGAGCTCATCAGGGGGCATTCTATATCTGACCATAACAAATAATGATAATAAAATTGAGTAAGTAGTAAATACAACTGCTCTGTGCAAATACTATCAAAAGAATGAAAAGATAAGCCACACACTAGAAGAGAATACTCACAACCTGTGATAAAGGACTGTTATCCAAAATATGTAAAGAACTTGCAAAACTGAAAAGCAAATAACCCTATTTTAAATACAGTAAGAGACCTAAACAGAAACTTCAAAGAAGATGAATATATAGCAATTGAACAAATGAAAAAATGCCAAATCTCGTATGCCATTAGGAAATTGCAAGTTAAAACAACACATTACACCAATTAGAATGACAAAATCTAGACTACTAATAACCTCAAATGCTGGAAAGGATATGGAGCAAGAGGAATTCTGAGTACTGAAGGGAATACAAAATGCTACAACTTTGGAAGAAAAACAGTTTTAAAGCTTCTTACAAAACTAAATACACTCTTACCATATGATCAAGCAATTGTGATCCTTGGTATTTACCAAATGAATTGAAAACTTCTGTCAACACAAAAACTACACCCAGATGTTACAGCAATTTTATTTGTAATTGCCAAACTTTGGAAGCAACCAAGATATCCTTCAGTAGATGAATGAATATATAAAATGTGCCACATACAATGAAATATTACTCATTGCTAAAAAGGGGAAAGAAGAGGTGGAAAAATATGAAGAGGTGGAGCACAGAAGATTTTTTTAGGGCCATGAAAATACTCTATATAATACAATAATAATGGATACATCACATTACAGATTTGTCCAAATCCACAGAATGTACAACACCAAGATTAGATCCTAATATAAACAATCCTTCTCCACACTCCTCCCCCAGTCCCTGGTAACCACTGATATTTTTACTGTCTCCATAGTTTTATCTTTTCCAGAATGTCACTTTGCTAGAATCATACAGAATATAGACTGTTTAGGTTGGCGCCTTTCACTTAGTTTGAATTTAAGATTCTTCCCTGTCTTTTCATGGCTTGGTAGCTCATTTATTTTTAGCATTGAATAATATTTCATTTTCTGGAAGTACCAGGATATTTCTATGTAGTAAAATTCCAGCAACAGTTTGGTTTACTAGTAAATTATGTAAAAACTTTTAGGAAGAAATAATGCTAATTGCACAAAAACTTTTCCAGACAATAAAAGAGAAAGGCTCGCTTCCCAAGTTAATTTATCAAGTTAGCATTACTCTGATATTGAACCAGGAAAAGCCATTACAAGAAAACTAAAGAATATCCCTCATGACATAGATGCAAAAATAGGGAACAAATTATTATCAGATCAAATCTAGACTCAGGTGTGGTGGTGCATGCCTGTAATTCCAGTACTTGGGAGACTAAGACAGAAAGATCACAGGTTTGAGGCCAGCTTCAGCAACTTAGCAAGACCCTCAGCAACTTGGCAAGACCCTGTTTTGCAATAAAAATTAAAAAGGGCTAGGGGATGTAGCTCAGAGGTAGGATGCCCCTGAGTTCAATCCCTAGTAAAAAAAATAATCAAATCTAGTATATATGAAAAGAATAATTCATCATAACTGTGTATGATTTATTCCAAAAATGTTACATCAATTCAGCATTTTAAAGTCAGGCAATGCAATTCACTGTATTACAAGACTAAAAAAAAGATAGCATACAAGATCACCACAATAGATGCCGAAAAAGCACTTGATAAGATTCATTCACGGTCACAGTCCCAAGTCACTAATCAGCACAGTCCTGATTAGAAAGCAGGGCTCTGGATATCCAAGGCAAGGATTTGGGCACCAACTTGTTGCTGGGCTTGGGTGGGAGCCCAATTCCCAGTCTCAGGTGGGCATGCCTCCTAGTTTGCAAACAGGCAGCACCCCAGTGTCTTCCACCAGGAATGAAGGAAGGGTGGGTTTCTATACCATTTACTCCCAATTCAATCAGTGATTCTCTTTTAATTATTGTGTATACTGAGGTCATGGGAGATTTTTTACTAAAAAGAGAATTTCAGGCACACACTCACATCTGTGTGTAATATATGTATGTATTTGTTGTGTATGTGAACATTACTGTCCATTATACTTCTTAAATTTCATAATGGTTATTTTTCTCTGTATTTATTGTTAGAATTATGATATTTCCTTGATTTGACCTTAGGAGAACTTTAAATAAATCACTATTAACCTTAATCATTACATAATGATTGAGGTTAGTCATTACATAATTGATGTGAAAGATAAGGAAATTGATGTCATCATGTCCATGATAGGAAAAAAATGACATTACTAATGTGATGGTTAGTCTGAATTGTCAACATGGCTGGCTTGTGAAACACCTATGATTATGTGACTTTGGGTGTGTTGATAAGATGATTGGTTTATGTAATGGCAGATTGAAGGGGAAGTCCTGCCCTGAATGTAGGCAGCATGGTTCTGATAGGTGCAGGACTTGGATCAAAGGAAAAAGCCACATGATGACATGCATGGTTCTTCCTGAAGAAAGCATGTCTGCTCTCATCTGAGATATTGGTCTTCAGCTCTTCAAACTGGACCTCCACCATTTTTTCTTTAGAGAGTTTCCTGGCCTTTCCATCTTGGACTGGGACTGCATTAGTAGTTGCTCTGATTTTGAGATGCCAGCTCTTGGGCGGCTTGACCAGCTGCTGGTTCCTCCAGCTCCACATGTAGTTGACCACTTAGGACTACACTGCTTTGGACTATAAGCTGATCTAATAAATCCCCCTTTTCCATATATGTATTCTGAGTTCTGTTACTCTAGTGAACCCTGACCAATACAGATTTTGGTACTGGAAGTGGTTCTAGAGTAACAGAATGCAAAGATGAATTTCCTTAGTTGGTTTTGTGGCTTCTGGAACTGGCTCTCCAATTTGGTTAGGCCTAAAGTTGGTAAAGACCCTCCTTGTGTTAGTACTGAGAGTGCTGATAATCCATGGTGTGACCTGTTTAAAGCTACACAAAAAGTGGGTTCTTTCAATGCTCCTAATTTACCCCTTGTGAGAAGCAAGGGGTTTAGTGACTCTATATACAATACTTTTGAACATTTCTTTTTTTTATTTCTTTTTATATCCATTTTTGGTGCATTGTAATTATACATTTAATAGGTGTCAGGTTAAAAGAGTCATACATGCACACATTGCCCATTTAGCCCTCCCTCAAATCCCGCCCCATTCCTTCCCCATTCCCTCCCTTTAGTGTTTTGCACAGTGATTTGAGTTTTATAAGTTTGGATATATACCTCATGCGCTTTAGTGTGTTTCCCTCCACCCCCCTCCCAACTCCCTCAGTTAGGTCATCTTCTTTGTTTATCTAAAGCTTTCACCTTCTTTGTTTGGAGTCCCTTCTAAATCTCCTCCTCTCTAGCTTCCACATATTAAGGCGGACATCCGACTTTTCA
>PVJS01038185.1:0-19540 GCA_004027185.1 Glis glis
TTTTTTTTTTTTTTGCTGTACCGGGGATTGAACGCAGGGGCGTTCTACCTCCGCGTTACACCCCTGGCCCTATTTTTTTTTTATACTTTATTTTGAAACCGGGTCTCACGAAGTTGCGGAGGGCCTCACTAGGTAGAGATGGGGGGAGAGAGAGAGAGAGAGAGAGAGAGAGAGAGAGAGAGCTGAGGCTCCGCCTCCCAAAGTACTGAGATTACAAGCGTGCACCACCACGCCTGGCATTTTTTTGGTAATGTTTTTGGTTTCGGTAGGGTAATACTAATCTTTGAATGAATTGAGAAGAATTTCCATTTCAGTTTTCTGGAAAGTGTTATGTACAGTATCATTTAATTCTTAATATTTGGTAGAATTTTAGCCAGGCATAGTAGCACACACATGTAATCCCAGTACTTGGGAGGCTGAGACAGGAGGATCACAGGTTCGAGGACAGCCTCAGCAAGTAGTGAGACTCATCAAACTAGCGAGACTCTATTTCTAAATAAAAATAAAAATAGGGCTGGGATGTAGCTCAGAGGTAGAATGCCCCTGGGTTCAATCCCCAGTACCACACATACACACAAAAAATATTTGGTAGAATTCACCAGTGAAACCATCTGGACCTGTATTCCCTTTGTGGAAAGGTTTTTAATTACAAACTTAATATCTTTAACAGATATAGGGATTCTTCTTGAGTAAACTATGATAATTTGTGCCTTTTAAGGACTTGTCTGTTGTGTCTAAGTTGTTTAATGTATGGTAATGAAGTTCTTTATAACTTTCCCATATCCTTTTTTTTTTTTTTTTTTTTTTTTGCGGTACCGGGGGTTGAGCCCAGGGGCGTTCTACCTCCGCGCTACACCCCCGACCCTATTTTTTTATACTTTATTTTGAAACCAGGTCTCACAAAGTTGCGGAGGACCTCACTAAGTAGAGAGAGAGAGCTGAGGCTGGCCGCGAACCCGGATTCTCCCGTCTCTGCCTCCCAAAGTACTGGGATTACAAGCGTGCGCCACCATGCCCGGCTCCCATATCCTTTTAATATAGATCGTGTAGTGATGTCACTCATCATTCAAGATAATGGTAATTGTTGTCTTTTCATTTTCCTGATCAGTGTGGCTTGAGGTTTGTCACCTTTTGATCAGCCCACTGAACTAGCTTTTGGTTTCATTGATTTCTGTATTACTATTTTCTGTTTCATTGATTTCCATGCTAATCTTTATTTCTTGCTTTTGCTTACTTAGAGTCTTACCTGTCCTTCAGTTTCTTAACATAGCAGATGAGGTTATTGATTCAATACTTTCCTAATACAGACATTGAGTGCTATAAAACTCCTAGCTAATTCCTTACCAGAGATCCTCATGTTTACCCAAGTAGCTTATGTGTATATGTGTGTGTGTGTGTGTGTGTATATTTACATGATATAGCTTTGCTAATATTGAGAATATTCTTATTCAGAATGAGAAGTTTAAAATAGCCTGGAAAGAATAATTTCTTTCAAGATTCTTTTTTAATGGTCAACCTGAATGATACTTTAAGCATTTTAAGCATTTTAGTAGAAATTTTTTATAAAAACTATGAAATTTTAAAATCTCATGAAAACAACTCAGGTTTAATACAACTGTCAAGAGCACCAGGGGAGAGCTAGGGGTGTAGTTCAGTGACAGGTGTGTTGAGTTGCTGAAAGACTTGTCTTGTTTATACATGTCGTTTGAATCCACTGTTAAAAAGTTGTATCAGTATTTAAATTAATTCTTTGAAACAAGATTCCCCCAAATAAATTGCTGCTTTCTCTCTCCAAGGCTTTAATGTAAAAGTCACAAGAACTACTAGCAAATTATTTAGAATCCTATAGAACTTTATAAAAGCTAAAATATTCAGTGGATGACCTAGGGGGAAAATACAAATACAGTCATGCATTGCTTAATGAAGGGATACATTCTGAGAAATGTGTCATCAGGCAATTTCATCATTATATCAGAGTATACTTACACAAACCTAGATGATGTAAGCCAGTCACTCAACGTGGCATCATTATGCCATCTAAAGATGTAAACAAGATATATGCGGCTGCGGCTGGCATAGCAGCATACTGTTTTACTGTAGACTTTTTATAATAAGTAGAAGGAATACACTCTAAAATAGTGATTTAAAATATAGTACAGTGAATACATAAACCAGTAACAGTCATTTATTATCAGGTATTATGTCCTGTGCATAATTGTATGTGCTGTGTGCAGGGCAGCACAGTAGTTTGTTTACACCAGCCTCACCATGAAGACATGCTTAATGCATGTGTTACCACATTAGTATAGCTACAACAACACTAGGTGATAGGAACTTTTCACGGGCTCCATTATAATCTTAGAGAATCACCATGATTTGTGAGAAAAGCACTTTGAAATGATAACAACCTTTAAACCTTTAGTTTGGCATCTAAACTTTGAAAATTAGTCTCTAGATTCAGGGAACAAACAATATGACATTTGATTTTGCCTCAACTTCTGGATACATCGTTGTTATGATCATTCATCTGTATAATCATCCTGAGAAAGGAAACACTGCTCAGCGTCTGCATCGACTGATATGTACTACACATACTGCCAGGAAAGCTTTACGGAATTTTTTTTTTTCCTGACACAAGGTCTCACTGTTGTCCATGCTGGTCTTGAACTCCTGGGCTCAAGCAATCCTCCTGCCTTAGGCTCCCAAGTAGGCGGACTTACATATAAGTTCACACCACTGTGCCTGGCTTATAGAATGTTTTTAATGCCACGAATAATGCAGTCCTTTTTTTTTTTTTTTTGCGGTACCAGGGATTGAACCCAGGGGCATTCTACCTCCGAGCTACACCCCCAGCCCTATTTTTAATTCTTTATTTTGAAACAGGGTATCATTAAGTTGCGGAGGGCCTCACTAAGTAGCTGAGGCTGGCTGTGAACCCAGATCCACTGGTCTCAGCCTCCCAAGTACTGGGATTACAAATAAGCGCGCGTCACCATGCCCGGCCCCCCAGACCTATTTCATTTCTTATTTGGAAACAGGGTCTCACTAAACTACTGAGAGCCTCACTAAGTTGCTGAGGCTGGCTTCGAACCTGCGATCCTCCTGTCTCAGCCTCCCAATTTCTGGGATTACAAGCATGAAAGGCAAATTAAACCATTAATAATGTCAAACGTAGTGTCTGGCAAGATTCTAGCCACAGTCATTTATTGACTCTTCAACTTATTACTGAAAGTGCTTTGCCATCAAAGAACAAGCTTCCCATGGTGACCATAGTATAAATTATCTGTTTATATTTGAAAGACCCAGTGCCAACCTGAAAAGATCTGTTGCCTTGATGAGTAATAAATTCTGCATCTTGCACATTGCCACAACTGCCTGAATTCATTTCACAATATTGGCAAAGAACCCGAATTCTTAACTGGATACATTTATAGTTTTCTTCTAAGCAGGTATTAAAAACACATTGTCTACTTTTCAGAGAGTTGTAGCTGAATTGCTGTACTTTGTCTTTTTGACAGTAATTTAAGGTTTGGGTTTTTTGCTTGAAAAGATTCATTATCCTGCTCTATTATCTATCCAAATGGACTGAACCATTTAAGATATATGGAGAAATAGGTGGTCTACTTTAAAACTGCCTTTCCTCCAAAAATTGAATATTATTGAATGAGGGAAAAGATATGTAAAACAATTACAAAGTCACTGTTCCTGTTTAAGTTGTAGTACTTTATGGATGTTATTGGTACTTACTGAAGCACAACAGTTTTTTAAGATCAAGGATGGTAAGCACGCTGGTACTCCTGCTGTCTAACTTCAACTTCCTGGACAGTTAAATGAGGTTTTGCATTTGATATGCTTTCATGTGACTTTAAGGGCAAAAGAATATGAGTTTTCTTTATAAAATGCAAAATGTTTTCAGAGACATAGAGACTTATTTAGGAAAGTAAGAAATGCACATTCAAGGGAGAATGTGGGCCACCTCAAAAGTGAGAGAAGCCAAATGTACAAATTTTAAATGCCCTTTTTTCTCATTCATCACAGCAGTGTTAAAATTCAACTTCAAATGCCTTTTATATATTTTTATCAATTCCATATACAACTTCTATGGTGTACTTGGCCTCTCCTGGGTGAGATGTACATCTCTAAGTGAAACAGTAAATCATGGGCGTTCACACGTGAACACCAAGCAACTTTGCAATAAATCATGCAGTTCTGAATACACTGATAATACAGAGATAAATTCTGCTTTTCCATCTTGGTGTCATTCCGATGATGTGTGAGAACCCTCAGCTTGATAGTCCATGGCAAGTTATGTGGGAAACAGTAGCATTCTTATATTGGTGCTAATATACAGGAAAGTGACTGAAGATGTAGACGGTTGAGTGGCCCACATCACTTTCTGCTGTTTCCTTCTTGGACCTCGCTCTAGTCCTCAGCTAAGAATATGTTTATCACATGACACTCAGGAGTTACATTCACACAAATGAATGAACATGCCTTGAGGTCATAATAAGCGGGATACAGATTGTGAAGTTGTCCTTTAATTTCCTGACTAGCTACTTTCAAACTCAGCAATCCACCTGGGCTGTTGGTAATTTTGACTGGGCTCAATGTGGTCAGGTAATTACAGAACTGTCTTTAACCTCATTTGGTATTTACAATTTGAGGGTTTTTCTAAAGAGACCTTCTTCCCTGTCCTCCAGGCTCTCTGCCATCTTTGAGTGTTCTCTATCCATTGGAAATCTTGTTCACTTTCATAATTTCAGTAATCACTTCCATATGGGCAGCTGTATCACCAGCCTCACATTTCCAATAAGCTACTATACAGCAACATGATTATCCTGCCAATAACTCAGATTCCAAACTAAAGTCATCATTTCTTTCTTAATTTTTTTCCTTTCTTTTTCATCACTGTTACTGAGATTTCATTATACAGCCACTTGGGCTGACAGATAATGATCATTCAACTACACAAAGATTTTTCCCACATCCATACTCTTTTCTACTTACTCACATGGCCACTATTCTATATTACCCAGGCTCTCATCTCCCTTTAAAAATTAGTCACATATAATTTACCTTCCTAACCAGGGACATTTTTTAGTGTGAAATGACACTATGGAAAGTGAAGAAGCCTTTTTTAATATTTTTACTAGGACAACTGGTATGCATTGAGACTGGCCCTTGCAAACCTGGGCATATGGTCACCACACTCTTAATCTAACCTATTTCCTTTGCTTCCTATAACGAATCCATCTAATACATTGCCAGATTTATCTTTTTAAAGCATAGTTTTAATCATGAGCTCTCCCTTTTCATATTTCATCAATGGCTCTAAATTGCCTGCCGTATTGAATCTAATTATTCAGGCATGACCTTCAAAGTCTTCTTTGGTGGTCCTAGCTTCTCCTACTTCATCATTTCTTTACTCAAGTAACTCACAATGTAATATTTAACTTTTTTGATCCAGAGTTATTTCCTTAGTAAAGTAGGGATTAAAACATTTATTCTTTCATCATGAGGCTGAAATGGAGTATTATATGTAAAGAATGTGGATTAGTACATAGGTGCTTGGTAGCAAGTACTTAGAACATAGGCATTGAGAACCGGTAGCTATTATATTATCACATATACTAAAGGTTCCACCATTTTCCATTCCCAGCAGCAGTGTACAATGGTTCCAGTTTCTCTGCATTGCCCCCCCAACACTTGTTATTTTCTGTTCTTTTAAATAGTAACTATCCTTGTGGGTATAAGGTGATATCTCAAGGTGGTTTTGATTTGTATATCTTCTTTGGAGAACAATCTATTGAAGTTCTTGGCCCATTTTTTAATTGGCTTGTCGTTTTCGTTATTGAGTTATGTAGTTCCTTTTATATTCTAGACATCAGCTTCCTATCTGATACATGATTTGAAGTATTTCTCCCATTCCACTGTTTGCCTTTTCACTCTGTTGTTTCTTTTAATGCACAGAAGCTTGATATAGTCACATTTGTCCATTTTTGCTTTTGTTGCCTTTGTTTTTGGTGCCTAAGCCAAGAAATTGTTGTGTAGCCTAGTGTTCTGAAATTTTCCTTTTCTTCTAGGCATTTCAATAGTTTTATGTCTTACATTCAGGTCTTTAATCCATTTTGAGGTTTTTTGTTTGTTTGTTTGCGGTACTAGGGATTGAACCCAGGAGCATTCTACTTCTAAGCTACACCCCCAGCCCTATTTTTTTATTCTTTATTTTGAAACAGGGTCTCACTAAGTTGCGGAGAGCCTCACTAAGTAGCTGAGGCTGGCTGCGAACCTCCGATCCTCCTGTCTCAGCCTCCCAAATACTGGAATTACGAGCATGTGCCACCACACCTGGCTTGAGTTAATTTTTGTATGTATTATAAGATAAAGATCCACAACCAACAAAAAAAAACTCCCAATAAGAACATGAATAAATGTTTAACATTTCTAAAATTGAATTTGTTTTTTTTAAGGACTTCATAACATCTTAGAAAAGTTTGTCATGAATAATACTTTGTGTTAAATTAAAATCTGAGTTTAGTTTCAAAAAAAAAGATAAAGATCCAACTTCACTTATTTATTTATGTATTTATTTATTTATTCATTTTGGTGATACTGGGGATTGAACCCAGGACATTTTACCTCTGAGCTACACCCCCCAACCCTACTTTTTTTATTTTGAAACAGGGGCTCACTTAAGTTGCAGAGGGCCTCACTAAGTTGCTGAGACTGGCTGCGAACCTGCAGTCCTCCTGTCTCAGCCTCCCTAGTAGTGGGATTTTAGGCATGCGCCACCACTCAACTTCATTTTTATATATGGATATCCATCCAGTTCTCTCAACACCATTTGTGAAAGATACTGTCCTTTCCCCATTATGTAGTTTTGGCATTCTTGTCAAAAACCATTTGGCCATAAAGAAGAGGTTATTTCTGGGCTCCTTATTCTGTTCCATTGGTCTATACATCTGTGTTTATGACATTACCACATCATCTTGAATACCTTTGCTTTATTGTTTGTTTTGCAGTGCTGGTTATTGAACCCAAGGTCTTCCACTTGCTAGGCAACCACTCTACTACTCAGCTACATTGTCAGCTCTTTTTTGTTTTGTTTTGTTTGTTGTTTGTTTTGAAACAAGGTCTTGTGAAGTTGCCCTGGCTGGCCTTAAACTTGCAATCCTCATGCTTGAGCCTCCTGAGTGGCTGAGATTACAGGCTTGTGCCACTGGGCCCACCTTGTAGTATGTTTTTAAATAAGGAAGGGTGAGACCTCCAAATTTATTCTTTTTCAAGATTATTTTGCCTACACAAGGTCCTTTGAGAGCCCTTATGAGCTTGAGGATATTTTTTTCAATTTCTGGGAAGAATGTCATTGGGATTTTGATAGTTTTGCATTGTATCTATAGATCACTTTGGGCAGTATAAACATTTTAACAATACTAAGTCTTCCAATCCATGAACATGTATGTCTTTTCATTTATTTGTATTTCCAATTTTTATGCAATGTTTTATAATTTTCAGTGTATGTCTTTCACCTCCTTGGTTGTTTATTCAAAAGTATTTTATATTTTGGGGTACTGTAGCACATGGAATTGTTTTCTTAATTTCCTTTTTGACTTGGTCATTGTTAGTGTAAAAGTCTGCAAGTGATTTTTTTGTTAATTTTGTATCTTACAAGTTTGCTGAAATTATTTACTAGTTTTAACAATCTTTTGTGGAATCCTTGTTGTTTTCTACATATAAGATTATATTATTTGTGAACAGAGATAATTTTACTTCTTCTTTTCCAATTTCTTGTCTAAATTCTCTGACTAGAAGGTTCATTACTATGTTGAATGGTAGTGATAAGTTTGGGCACCCTTGCCTTGTTTCTAATCTTAGAGGATAAGTTTTCAGTGTTTAACCAGTGAGTATATATATGATTTTTATTACCTTTTTTTCTTTTCTTTTCTCTTCTCTTCTTTTCTTTTTTTGGTGCTAGCAATTGAACACTTGGCCTTGCACATGCTAAGCACACACTACCACTGAGCTATGCCCCCTGCCTAGCTTTTATTATTCTAAGGTAGCAGTTTCTCTTTCTGGTTTGTTAATTTTTTTTTTTTTTTTTTTTTGGCGGTACCAGGGATTGAACCCAGGGGCGTTCTACCTCCGCACTACACCCCCGGCCCTATTTTTTATACTTTATTTTGAAACCAGGTCTCACGAAGTTGCGGAGGGCCTCACTAAGTAGAGAGAGAGAGACAGGGAGAGACAGACAGAGACAGAGACAGAGACAGAGACAGAGACAGAGAGAGAGCTGAGGCTGGCCGCGAACCCAGATCCTCCGGTCTCCGCCTCCCAAAGTACTGGGATTACAAGCGTGTGCCACCACGCCCAGCCCTTGTTAATTTTTTTTAATCATTGAGGGTATTGAATTTTGTCCAAATTGGACAAAATTCAAAAATTCAATACCCTCAGAAGTGTCAGAAGCAGAATTCAAATCCTAGTCAGTCAGTCTTAATTTGTTCTGTTAATGTGGTGTATTAAATTGATTTTCATGTGTTGAATTGACTTTGTGCTTTATATACATATATATATGTTTTATTTATCTCATTTTTGCAAGTAGTATGAATTCTAAAATACAAATTATATATGTATATATGCATATATATGAAAGACAAGATGAATATCTAGATAAAAATGTCTTAAAAGTTTAAGATGTGTTTATTGTATAAAATTTGGAAAATATAAAAAGTATAAAAAAATTAAAAACACCAATTCCCATAACTCAGTTAATATTTTTCCCTATATCATTGGGACTTTTTTAACTCAACATTAAAATGTATTTTCCTGTCTTAAAAACTATATTATAGCCGGGCATGGTGGCGTGTGCTTGTAATCCCAGTACTTGGGAGGCTGAGACAGGAGGATTGCAGGTTCGCGGCCAGCCTCAGCTACTTAGTGAGGCCCTCTGCAACTTAGTGAGACCCTGTTTCAAATAAAGAATAAAAATAGGGCTGGGGGTGGGGTGTAGCTCGGAGGTGGTAGAATGCCCCTGGGTTCAATCCCCAATTGTACACACACAAAAAAACTATATTACACCTATAACCTCAGCTACTTGGGAGGCTGAGGCAGCAGGACCCCAAGTTCAAGGCCAGTATAAGTAACTTAGTGAGCCCTCCCTCAAAAAATGAAAAGCACTGGAAATGTAGTTCAGTGGCAGATTGCTTACCTAGCATTGTGAGGCCCTGGCTTCAATCCCCAGCACCTCAAAAAAGGGAAAAAATACAACTATATCCACATTATTTTAACAGGTTGAATAATTTCCCTTTCATGGTACTATGCCTTAAATTCCTAAAATATTTATTTGGTTTACATATATATAAGTAAATATATATATATATTTAGATTCATATTTTATAGTAAATATAATTGTAGAAACTGAAGATATTAAAAATTAATTACTGGATATTTTTAAATGAAAGTACTTTGAAATATTTTTAACTTATTTGGATTTTATTAATCATTAAATTTAGGTTTTATATTTTTTTGTTGGGGTTCAAACCAAAGAGTTGAGGAAGAATAACAATCCCAAGTAGAAGCACTAGTAGTGATGATAATGATGATGGTGGTGAGGATGACAGTACTTTACATCTATCGAGCACTTACTGTGTCCCAGTCATGATGCTAAATTCTTTCCATGCTAGTCTCTGTATGTATTCTTCACAATAACCCTGTGATCTGAGCACTCTTATCTGCTAGTATGGTTTGGATCTTAATGTGTTCCCCTACGACTCATGTTTGATAAAGGCTTGGTTATCAGTTGCTGGCACTATTGGGAATTGGTGGGACCTAATGGAGGGAGGTTGGGTAACTGGGGGCGTGCCCTTGAAGGGGATATTGGGTCCCAGGCCCTTCCTCCCTCTTTTTCTGCTTCCTGGCTTGCTCCAGTGCACACTCCCCACCATGATATGCTGCCTCACCACAGGCCCAAAGTGACAGGACTAAGTGACCATGGACAGAAACATCTAGAACGGTGAGCCAAAATAAATCCTCTTTTTAAGTTATCACAGGTATTTTGTCACAGCAATGGAAAACTGACAAACATATTCTCATTTTACATAAAGGTAAATGAGGCCCAAAAAGATTAAGAAAGTGACCCAAGGTCACATAGCCAGTAAGAAGCAGAATTGAAATCCCAGTCGGTCAGTCTTAAGAGCTTTTTTGCCAAGGGCATTATTTTATGAGTAGCTCTTTATTCCTAACCTTAGCTAATATACTGGGGCTTTTGTGATTACCAATATAAAAACCAACGTTCCTATGATTTAATTAGAACATCTGAGTCTATTCAACTACTCACTTCTGGGCAATGGATCTGCAAGATGTATTAATTGGACCAAGGCACAACAGACCCATTCAAAATGAATACTGAACTCCATGACCAAAAGGATTGTGCAACAATGCCAGTGACCTCCTGAAGCAAACTAGAGCCATTTAATGAGTCCATCCATTACATTGCTGGGTCCACTCATGCTTTAGCTCTCAGTGTGACATCCTCACAGCACTTTCTATAACTAGAACTTTTTAAGTGACCAAAATGTCCCCCATTAATACTGTATTGCCATTATACATAGTATTAATCATGTGACACTAACTTGCTTGCATTTCAACTTTCTTTCATTTATTCAACGAACACTTGTGCAACTACTTTGTGCCAAGCACTCTACTAGTATTAGGGATAACAGGAGTTTTAAGAAAAAAAAATCCTGTCTCCAGAAGGCCCCAACCTAAAGGGGAAGATAGAAAAATAAAGGGCCGGGCGTGGTGGCGCACGCTTGTAATCCCAGTACTTTGGGAGGCGGAGACCGGAGGATCCGGGTTCGCGGCCAACCTCAGCTCTCGCTCTGTCTCTCTGTCTCTCTGTCTCTCTGTCTCTCTGTTTCTCCTTAGTGAGGCCCTCCGCAACCTCATGAGAGCCGGTTTCAAAATAAAGCATAAAAAATAGGGCCGGGGGCGTAGCGCGGAGGTAGAACGCCCCTGCGTTCAATCCCCGGAACCGCAAAAAAAAAATAAAATAAAATAAAGGAATGGTTTTACTAGAGTGTAATAGAGATGCACACAAGTGTTCAGAGAGCATATGAAAGAAGCTAGTCCCCAAACAGGCAGAATCAAGACAGTATCCCACAGGGAATAATCCTTTAACAAAGCTTCAAGTACAGGTTAAAATTGGCCAAATGAGTAAGTGAGGATTGGCATTTGAACGGCCTTAGCAGAGGGACAGAAGTGTGAGTGAGCCTGGCTCGTTTGAAGTCCATTAAACTACCTCAGTGTAATTAGAACATGAAACCAAGAGGAGAGGTAAGAGAGTTCTGATTTAATGGTTGAAAACATTCTAGGGATAAGGAAACCATAATCATTACTCAGGATCTTACAGCTTTAAGAGCAAACTTTCACAGTAATACTGCTAAAATTAAAGGAACATTCTTGGCAGGGATTCTTTCCAAAATGATTAAATTCTTGGATTCTAGTAAGACTTTGTTTCTTCCTAATTATTTTGTTTTTAATTTTTTTTTAGTCTTTTTCTTTTATTGGTGCATATTATTTATACAGAATGGTGCATTTCATTGTGGCATATTCATATATACATTAAAAACATAATTCTTCAATTTCACTCCTGCTAAGGCATTTATGCATGCATTTATTTATCTATTCATTTATTTATTCATTTTGTAGTACAGGAGATTGAACCCAGGGGTGTTCTACCTCTGAGCTACACCCGCAGACCTATTTTATTTTTTAGTTTGAAACAAGGTCTCACTAAGTTGCTGAGGGCCTCGCTAAGTTGTTGAGGCTGGCCTTGAACCTGCAATCCTCCTGTCTCCGCCTCCCAAGTACTGGGATTACCGGTGTGCGCCACCATGCCCAGCTCTGCTAAGACTCTGTGTGTGTGTGTGTGTGTGTGTGTGTGTGTGTGTGTGTGTGTGTGGTGTACTGGGGATGTAACTCAGAGGCCTTCTACATCTGGGCTACATCTCTAGACCTACACTAAGTTGCTGAGAGCCTCATGAAGTAGCTGAGTCTGGCTTTGAACCTGTGATCCTCCTGTCTCAGTCTCCCAAGTACTGGGATTACAAGTGTGCGCCACCACGCCTGGCTTGCTAAGACTTAATAACAAGTAAATTCCATACTTTTGGCCTTTACATAAGGCTAGACATTGAGAGTTGATGTCCTAAGGTACTAAGGTGGCTTTTGCAGGGGAACTAAGACTCCAGTAGGGCTCATTCCTGAGATAGTTCAAAAAATAGTTCACACAGCCCAGAGCTAGTCAGCGCCTGTTTCTTAAAATGATTCAATGGCTGAAAACTCCCTGCTGCCTACTGAGTCCTCAATGTTGCTAGAAATGGCAACCTCTAGCAGTCAATTACATTAAACCCAAGCAATAACAGTTAATTCTATTGACTATGTTGTGCCCTTAAAAAGGGCCAGATTTTAGCCCGGCCTGGTGGTGCATGCCTGTAATCCCAGTACTTGAGAGGCTGAGACAGGAAGATTGCAGATTCAAAGCCACCCTCAGAGGTAGAATGCCTCTGGGTTCAGTCCCAGTACCATAAAAAAAAAAAAGCCAGATTTTGATTCCCAAAATGTGGTTTTCCCCTTCTGTATCCTACCTGCTTCCGTAATTCTTAATGGATTACTCAGCAATAACTTTCAAATATAATACATGTTAATAATGTCTCATTCTAATATGTTTATAATTTGATAGGTATTATCCCATACATAGAACAGAAATTAGATATGATTAACTTTATGTAACAAATTCTTTATATTTATTGACTTAAATAATACAGAAAAATGATGCTAATTAACTTAATAAGGAAATTTTTGAGACAATGCAGTAAGCTATGCATGACCAGTATTAATATACAAAATTTATTCTTGAATTATTTTATATTTTCAACATAAAAGTAACTTATATCCAGAGTTCACCCTAATTTCAAGTTAATTTCTATCAACTGTTCAGATCTTTCAGCCATTACCTTAGAGTTTTCTTTCTGAAAAATAGGAAAATGATATATCAGAGTTTAATATGTCCCATTAAAGTGGAAGGTGGAGTCTGATGTTTGAACATCGAAGTGAAAGTGCTACTCTCTCCTTATGCTCCTCTCTCTGTGCCACCCAGATTACGCACAGACCACAAAATGACAAAAGTGATATGTCCCATAACTGGAAAAGGAAGAAAGAACAAATTACCTAGCAGTCATGATTCCTTGCTTCTTAAGGTTCCTGAAAGTGTTCTCGTGTCTTGGCACATTCACACATAAGTGTCCCCCCAAACACCAGGGTGGATAACGGGAGTGGATTAGCGAGCATAGAAGTGCAGGCAGAAGGGCCCTTTTGGCCTCACAAGTGAAAATTCATAGCCAGTGTGTCATTCCTCTTCCTCCCCCAGCAGTGGGGTAGTCCTGTTGGCCAAGTGTTTTTCTCATCCACTACAGACCTGCTTTACATGTGTATGGAAAGGTGTGGTTGATTCAGACTTGAATTAGCTTTTTCTTGGAATCTATTAAATGTCTGATATAACACGGTGAACAGCTACCTTGTTACATGAGAGGAAAGCGTAACACTGATGGTCCCGAATGGAGATTGACTACTATTGCAAATTCTTAAGAGAGGCCTGGCGTGGTGGCACATGCTTGTAATCCCAGTACTTGGGAGGCTGAGACAGGATCACAGGTTAGGGGCCAGCCTCAGCAACTTGTAAGGCCCTCCGCAACTTAGTGAGATTATTTTTCAAAATAAAGAATACAATAAGGCTGGGGGTATAGCTCGGAGGCAGAATGCCCCTGGGTTCTATCCCCAGTACCACAAAAAAAAAAAAAAATTCTTAAGAGAGAAGAAACAACAAACAAAAAGATACACATAGACTAAAACGTTCTCAGCAAAGCACAAAACGTGAAATGAGGCTGAGGATATTTTCAGCAACAAATGAACTAAACATTGAATCTAAGAAGAAAACATGGCTATTGAACTAAGGAGTTAGAATATCAATAAAGAAAACCCTGTAGGGCAGCTGCCCCAACAAAGAATGTTGACTTTTTAAATACACATGTAAAACCAGATATAGAGGCACACGCTTGTAATCCCAGTACTTGGGAGGCTGAGACAGGAGGATCACAGGTTTGCAGCCAGCCTCAGTTACTTAGTGAGGTCCTCCGGAACTTAGTAAGACCCTGTTTCAAAATAAAGAATAAAAAATAGGGCTGGGGGTGTAGCTCGGAGGTAGAATGCCCCTGAGTTCAATCCCCAGTTCCACAAAAAATAAATAATGAATAAACATGTAGAATCAGATGTGGTGGTATACACCTGGAATCCCAGTACTTGGGAGGCTGAGACAGGAAGATTGTAGGTTCAAGGCCAGCCTCAACAGTTTAGCGAGACCCTCGGCAATTCAGCAAGATCCTGTTTCAAAATAAAAATAAAAAGGGCTGGGGGGGGGGTAGCTCAGAGGAAGAATGCCCCTGGGTTCAATTCCTAGTTCTAAAAAATAAAAAAATAAAAGTAAATAAATACACATGTATTCAGAAGAATAATTGGAAATTTTTATATCCATTTCTAAGTATCTCTAAGTCTAGGAATATGTATTTTGGCATAGATTAAAAATAATGTGTACAATAGATTAATTTAGAAGATAATTAAAGGATTAAATGTAGGTTGGTTGTGCAAAGAATTGAGAAAGGATACTGTGCCCTTATTTCAGTTCTCCTTGCTCCATGAAGGAGTTGAGCTGGCCAACTTAAATGACTCCTTTGTGCCCAGAATATAGCTCATCCCAAATAGCTTCTTCATTGCCTGGGAGCTCACAAAAGAAGAGGGGTCCCTTGAGGATTTCTAAAGGCTATGGACTAGTTTGAGGGCACCATGCTTTCTTTGTACATGGTATCCAGCAGAGTTCAAAGTACAAATAGGCACTTCATAAACTAAGTTGACTTGAATGAATTAATTCGATTTGTTTTCCTGTACTTCAGGATTAATCTCTCCTGGGACAAATATAAAATTATCCTTCTTTAGATGTTCTAATGTATATACTTTAAGTCACAGTGTAAAAGAAAATAATCATTTCTTAGACACTATTTCAAAATTCTTTATCCATTGAAAAACAAGAGCAGGAAGACCCTTGAGCCCCATACTTTAGATACTAAATTATATTGCATCTGGCAAGAATCGGTAAACTGATGATTCCATTTATAGTTTGTTGACATCCTTCATCATAGAATGGGTTCCAGGAAAGAGGTAAGATCTTGTGACTGTGTGCAGTAACCTTTCATCATTACTTAATTTGTTAGAAGTGCTGATGGAAAATTTCTTCCTGTCCTCATATTTTTACAAAAGCCTGAATTGCAAGATTTTAAGCTGTATGGTGAGAATACAGCTACATATTATCACCCTTGACATTTGCAGACTGAAAAGAACTCTTTTTTTTCCACTTGGTTTCTGGCTTCACTCACTGACTCAATAAACAAGACTTATTTATTGTAGAAAGATTTAAAGACCAAACCCAGCATGGTGAAATGGCAAGAAAATAGGTTTTGGAGTCACACAGCCCTCGTTATAAATTCTGGCTCTTTCTCCTTAATAGCTGGATGACCTAAATCTTCTGACCTTCCTCGTCTGTAAAGCGTGGAGAAAACACTGGCCCTGGGGATGCTGAATTTTAAAGAAGAACATGTATGTGAAGCGCTTAGCTCAAGGCTGACCGTTCATGATTGTCACTTTCCTTTCTTTTCTCTCTTCATGTTATATAACATAATAATGTTTCCAGGACAAAAGATTAAGCCATACATTTCTCCATCCTTTATTTACACAAATTACACTTTGTTTTTTTTGTTTGTTTGTTTGTTCGGTACTGGGGTTGAACCCATGGGCATTCTACCTCTAAGCTACACCCCCAGACCTTTTTATTATTTATTTATTTATTTATTTATTTATTTATTTATTTATTTTGCAGTACCAGGAATTGAACCCAGGGGCATTCTACCTCCGGGTTACACCCCCAGCCCTATTTTTTATTCTTTATTTTGAAACAGGGTCTCACTAAGTTGCAGACAGCCTCACTAAGTAGCAGAGGCTGGCAGCAAACCAGGATCCTCCTGTGTCAGCCTCCCAAGTACTGGGATTACAAGCGTGTGCCACCACACCTGGCCCTTATTCTTTATTTTGAAACCGGGTCTTGCTAAATTGCAGAGGATCTCGCTAAGTTGCTGAGGCTGGCCTCCAACCTGCAATCCTCCTCTCCCAGCCTCCCAAGTACTGGGATTACAGGCCTGTGCCACCACACCTGGCTCACATTTCTCTTTCTGATACTAATCATTATATAATTATCTCATATTAAACTTCAATAATAATAAATTATGTTCCAAACATACCAGTAATAATGAACATAGCTTTCCAAATTGAACAATTTCCCAGAAATTATAATAAATTCTAAAGGGCTTGATTGTCTCACATAACTGATTCCACGGGTGGGATTATCATGAGGCAAGGCTTAATCTATACACTTGAAAGTTTTCATCAAAAACCTTATTTTGTAGTGCTGGCTTAATCCACAAGCTAGGTTCTCCCTTAGAGCCACTGATAATGCAAGTTTGTTTGTTTGTTTTTGTTTGGAAAAGGGTCTTGCTAGATTGCTGAAAGTCTTACTACATTGCTGAGGCTGTCCTTGAACCTGCAATCCTCCTGTTCCAGCCTCCCAAGTACTGGGATTACAGGTGTGTGCCACCACTCCCACCAAGAGAGGATTGTTATAAAGGAGCTAAACGGCATGGTGGTGCCCAGATTTTATTTTTTATTTGGAAACAGGGTCTCATTAGGTTGTTGAGAACTTCACTAAGTTGCCGAGGCTGGCTTTGAATCTGCAATCCTCCTGTCTCAGCCTCCCAAGTACTCGGATTACAAGCGTATGCCACCCCGCCCAGATCTCTAGCATTTTTTAATTTTTTAACATTTTTATCTCTCTGCTTCTGTTATCCATCTGTTCTTGCATGCTGTCTACTTCATCCATAAGAGCCCTTAGCACATGAATCATAGTTATTTTAAGTTCCCGGACTGGTAATTCCAACATCTCTGATATATCTGGGTCTGGTTTTGATACTTGCTTTGTCTCTTTAGACTGATTTTGTTGTCTGTTTTTCTGTTTTCTTTTGCCTTCTAGTATGCTTTGTAACTTTTTCTTGAAAAATAGACAAAACGGCCTGGGTAAAAGGAACTGCAGTAAAGAGGTCGAGTGATGTGGTGATGGGGTGGGTAACATTCTAGTCCCATGTAGAGGCCCCAGTGTTGTGGGGAGGCTGTGTCCTGAGCTGTGCATCTCACAAATGCTTCTCACTTTTTCCCCTGAGGTAGAACAGGATGGCTGGGATAAGCTGGTGTTGGCTGTTTCCCTTCCTGTTGGTCAGTTTTACTCTAATAAAACCCCAGCAGGTTAAGGAGTAAAATAATTCATTAAAGTCAGAATATTAAAATTCTTCTCTTTTCCCCCTGCTGGAAGCATGAGGAGATTTTCCTCTAGTTTTCATTATGAGAACCAGTTTGAGACCCTGCAGGAACAACTCCCTAAAGTGTGGGAGCCCCTCTATGACTGGGTCCCCTGCTAACTTTGAACTCTCAGACTTTTCTACTCTGAGCCTCTAGCAATCCATCAATTGGGTGGTTCAGATTTTCCTATCCAGGTACTGGTTCCCTTGGAGGTTCTGCTCTGGGGTTTCTCTTCTGGTACATTGTGATTCTCTCTATGTTGTTGTCTGTCTCTCCAAAGTGTCATTCGCCCTGGGGCTGCACTTCTCTAATGGATGGAAGAAGGATTGTTGATTTATCAGTTCAGCATTTTACTTGTTAGGATGGAGCGACAATTTCCAAGCTCCTTCCACACTGGACTGGAAACCAGAGTCTTTTTGTTTGTAAGATAATATCTATTACAGGATACGTTTATATTGATGGGAGTGATTTATCAGGATTAGGAAAATTGGTAATGCAGGAGAGAAGATAAATGATAGAGTGATGCTGGAGAAGGCGAGGGGCTAGGATCATGCACAAGATACTGTTGGGTTTAGACAGGAGACATTCGTCCAGGGCTAGGTGGAGTGATGGGGCGCGATGGAAGTAGATCAGTAGATGTGGTGGTGGTTACACGTGAAAGTTCTCTCCTGATTGCTTCCATTTTCTCAATAAAATAGAAAACAAGCATTGGGGTTCAGAAAATGATTCCCCAAAGCATGGCACTCCAGCGTGCTGAGTATGCTGACCTGCCTCTGAGTCTCTTCCTGACCTTCTCCTACCCTTCTTCCTCCTGCTCCCTTTTCTCCCCTGAGGCAGGCCAGCAACCGAACTCCACTTCCCCAAGTTGGGCCTTAGAAGCTAGAATTCCTTTCCCCCCACAGGTAGCCATAAAAACTAAAATGCTAACTTTCCCATCTTTGTGAACTGGCCATAAATTCTCTGACCTACCTTGTCTGATAGTAGATTTAAGACTCTCATTCCAGAGGGGTCCTTCCCTATACCCGAGAGGAAGGAATGCTAGCTACACAGAGAGGCCAAGAAGAATCCGAACAGACAGGCCTTGCTGGGTTTTCTCTCAGTTTGTTACCATTAGATCATATCCTCTTTGTCTAACCATCTTTCTAGGAGGCTGTCCATTCTTCACTGAAGCTAAACACAAAAACCAGCCAGCTTTCCCTAGGTCTTTGGATCTTCATTTCTGAAGGCTCTTGGTGTCATGTGAAACTTTGATTAAACAAGTCTGTTTTTTCTTCTTAATCTGTCTTTTGCTATGAATGTGGCAGCCCTGACCCTTACGACAGAGAGGAAAGATACCCAACCTTTTCTCCCTACACAGGTCATCCGCAGAGTGAGGTTGGGAAAGAGGCAGCAGAGGTTTGAAGAGAAAAAGGGTGTGAAAGAATCAACAATGGAACTTGGAAAGTGCAGTCTGTTCTCCCACAGCATGAACTTGAAGTGAGAACACTCAGCATGGTTGTTTTGTTTGTTTGTATGTTTTTGGCTGTGTACGGCTGCCTAAGTACAGGCAGGGTGGAGGGGTGCAGACTTCAACTGAACCAGGCAGGAGATTCGCAGCAGTGTGGGAAGGCTAGCGCACACACTCTGAAGTCAGACTGCCCTCGTTTAAGTTCTGCCACTGAGCAGCTGTGTAGTCTTGAACAAACTGATTGTGTTCTCAGTGCTCCAAGTCCTTTGTCTGTAAAATGAGTACAGCCTGTTTGTCATTTGCAGAGAGGCTAGAGGCATTTAGAAGAGACTCTACATATTACCAGTACCCGTTTCCCAACCTTCCTGCATCTGGACACATGTATTCTGCTGCGGGGCCCTTTACTCGGTGCCATGAAAGGGCCCGGTGAACTAGCAGAGGCCTGCTCTAGAGTACCGGGCCTCTTCCACGTGGCAGCGATTCAGCAATTCAGCGATTCAGCATATCAATAGCAAAGATGGCGCTGGCAGACCCGCCCCACCTAGCCTCAAGAGGGCTATAATAGGTTATAGGGGGCGTATGACCCGA